>JBBHEA010000076.1:0-40097 GCA_038088235.1 Zacco platypus | reverse complement strand
CGGCAATTGTTTTGATTGCTTAGTGCAATTTAATCCTCATCAATTACATACTTTTCTATTTTTAATGTTCATATTTAATGTCACCTACCTTTACCCTTCCAGTGTATATTAGACTCTTTTTTTAGTATTGTCTGGAGTGAGATACCAATATATTCTTTAACTAACTAGGTTACTTACTGGACCCAGTCAAGCATAATTTGAATGAATTTGATTGCTCACCTTGTCAAACCTCTTGGTGACCCTCAGATTCCTCTGCCAAATTTCACTACTCAATTATGACTTCCGAAGATCCTACGCCTCTTGTCTCTCTCAGTAATAACTTAGCCTCAGCAAAATAAGCTGTATTAAAACATTACTACTGTATGCTGCGTTTCACGCTGAAAACGTTGAAACATTTGGCAAGGCGCTACAAGCAAAAATGCCCATCCGCTAAATAGGTCTTAGCTTATAAAATTTATGAGACTACTTTTCTCCACTACCTGCTTATTACATCTAAACTCCGCGCTGATTTGTTGCCTTTGTTTCGCTTAGGCTGAGGCCAACTTCAAATAAATAATTGCCCTTTATCTTGCGTAGGATACGCCTTGTTTTATGCCACTTTGGTTGTTTATAAAACTATAGAAATATCCAGCTGTATTTGTTTTATTTTTCTCTCTCCTTCCCCATATCCCTTATATGAGTACTCCGCTTATCATTTGGTAAGGAACGCTACCAGGAAATGCATAATCAGACCGCTGATGTAACGCCAGCGTCTTCGTTTATTTGCTATCCAATCCAATTACTCTAGCATGCTGTTTCTGTTGGCACAATTGCAAGACATCCACAATCAACAATTTCATTTCAAATCAGAAATAATAAAACTGTGGAGTAATAGTTGTGATTCGTGCATATATTGAACATTGAACCCAACCAAGAAGTGCATTTGCTGATGCAATGTCTTAGCTGGCTGTGATCACGCTTAACGCAAGTGACATCAATTAAAAATTCTGATTCTTACGCACTTCTTGCTCCTTTAATACCCATTTGGAATCAATTTACCGGTACCTATCATGTCCCATCGGCATTGACAATCATTGATGCTTATAAACAAATTGATTTCAATCATTCAGTTCAACTTTCAGTTCATCAGTTTAATGCATAACTATGACAAACCAAGTCTACCGGTGTTTTATCAGTCGGTTTTTATCTGGTCCCTGAAAACGTTTATCAAAATGTTCAGGTTGATAAATATTTATTTCATTTTGACTCATTTTTTACCAAGGATCCTTCTCAGTTATTCTTATTCATTTCATGCCTTCGATACAATTTCTGTTCCAAAATATTGTGTTTCTGCAAATGATAATGCCACCCAATGCGTGATCCCCATGTGCGAAATAAATATTATCATTATTATGTTCTTCTCTTCGTTACGTCACCCTATCAGTACCAATGGGAGTATTTATTTCTTTACTTGATGGCTGTAGTTAACAAATACGATTAATGTGTTAAGTTTACTATCATACGGAGAGCCAAATAAAGGCGCTTATAAGAAAGTTAATCCTGTATGACGTTGTAATTTTAGTTCACCAGTTTAATATTCCAAGATACCTTCACAAACACTTTAGAAACAACATCAGGCTCACCTTTTGAGTTGATTATATCGTCCTACAAAGATGAACATACTGACACACTTGCGTATTTCTACAATTTGAATAACCTTCTGAGAATATTTGAATTTTTATTTCAGTTTGGGAGATCTAGGTTGAGGACGTTTACTACACCTGATTGAAACAAACAAAGGATAAGTTATAAAACGCTCTCTTGATTAAATCGGTTTTGATGGATCATAAAAAGTTGAATTATGCTGTCTTTGGGTTAAAAACTGCTGTCGTCAGCCCATGGCATTAAATTGGAGATTTTCCACTAAGCCTTTAACCTGCACAATAAACAATTTGTCATTACAATTGCTGTTGATGGCGACTGCTGATTCGCCCCAAAACGAATGTTAACAATCCTTGGATTTGAGTCACGCGAAGCAACAATTGTCGAGTCCGTGGATAGGACAAGTTTATTGGACGCCTTTTTTGTAAATAGGTTTCTACAAAAAATAAACATGAATTTCAAAGGGTTACCTCGTCATTGAATGTCAAGTGGTTGAAAATTCAAAAGGCAAAATGGCGAGATGACAGCAATACGAATATCAGAAACAAAAGTGGAGTCAATTTAAACAAATGTACAAGTTGTTGTGAGGTTGGAAACATCATGAACTAAAAAAGACATATTTGTTGAAAGTAGGGTGAAACGTTACCATTAAACCACATCAAACTACTCCCGGGTCAGTAAGTGTATACCACACAAATCAAACGTGTCTAAGGCATTTAAAATCGTGTATAAGGCTATGAATTTATACATGAGACATCTGTGAGTAAAACAGAAAAAACTAAAAACCGAAGCTTTTCTGTGACGTATGTTACAAATGGTTTATTTCAATCAATGAATTGACTTTATCCGATTAGTTACAATGATGACGTTAACTGTGGATGGCTGACGGTGAGTGATCATGTTTTCTGTGCAATCGATGATAGCATGCAACGGAAATCATAGACAGCCGGTGATCTTAGATAATCTCATTTGCATAGACACAGGCATTAGCACATGGAGTTAGTGACTGGGAAGAAACTCAAATACGGTAATCTTCACATAGTATAACCAACACTTTGACCACCAAATTATCTTTCATCAGTGTTGATCTCACTCTAGAGCACGTTATTTGAATAGCTGTCCACCTTGGAAAGTGATTTTTACAACACAGTAAAGCCATCCTCAACATAAAATGCATGAAAGCATTCTGGACGTTGAGATTGTGGTTATATGTTCGAATTATTGAGCATAAAACTGAATTCACCGTGTAACAAAATGAAGTATAATCATAATAAAAGTCACTCGCTGCTCCCAGTGAATTTTGAATGTATTATTCATCCTGAGAGACGCTGGTATCACCCAATGAGAGTGGTAACATTGCTTCATCGACTGAATAGTGAGTCATTCAGTAAAATTGAAAGACTTGTTGTTTCCTTGGACGATTCAATAATGTCGTTGCCTAAGAGTTGCACTACTCATGAGTAGTCCGCTTTTGGCTAGTGAAAAGCAAGTGTTTGTGCTTTTTGCTATGGTGTTCATTAAAATTCACCGTTTTCCCTGGTAAGCTCAACGCTGCTCCAATCTCAGAAATTCAAGACGAAGTGATTCATTCAGTATATTGTGTTTGATACTGATTGGTTGAACAAACTTCAAATAATTCATCCAATCCAAATATTGAAATTTTTTGAAGGCTGAGCAACCTCCCTCCAACAAGGAGAGAGTAACATTGTGGGTAAAACATAGATGCTTCCTAACTAAACAAATCTCGAAGAATGAAGATTGTTCCCTCGGTTTCTTTGTGGAAAATAGAAGTGGAAAAACTAATATACATATCCTTATGACATTTTCTTATTAACAAATGTTTACACCTCCCACATTCATCCAACCTGCAATCAACATAACATAGACTGAGAAAAGTTGGAATCTACTCTGTGTGTATGCTTAAAGTTAGTTAAACTCAGGACCACAATTCTCGAATTATATAAGAGATATATCTGACGTCATCTTAACGTCTATAACTGCATGAAGTAGTACATCGGACAAACCGAATGAAAGCTATTAACTCGTTGCTTTGCAAAGATATGGTCCTTACTCGTCAGCTTCACTACATGCGGTTGAATTGCAACAGTAACGATTCTCGCAGTAAACAAGATAAACCAACATTATCCCACAAAGGATCAAGACGTTAAATCACATGAACTGAACAGCCAGAAACACTGGGTCACCTATCACATCATCGATACAACCAACAGAGTCAACTCAATAAGCACCTCAGAGCCAGTCACGCATATATTAAGTTTGATTAACCGGTCGTCAAGACGCGCCACAACCTCGATCACGAAATATATTGTGTACACATGTGAACACAATATAAACAAACGTTTCATCACTAGTCAAAGTGACATCGTCAGTGCACTAATCGTATCACTTGAGTCTTATATGCTCATTTTTATACGTTTGACCGTTGCCTTCATGGGTGTGCGGTCGATCATGTGTTCTGGGTAGTTATTGTGTCTTGAGAACTGGTTAACCTTACTAGACCTCTAAATGGTTGGATTTGTGGTGCTTGTCGCACTCACTCTGTTACTTGTAGTGATTGTTTTTCAGTTTTCTTGTGTTTATGTTTGTTCCATTTCTGCTGCGTAAGATCTTGATGCGTAGAGGGGGCTAACACTAGGTCGATTTGGATAAGTCATATGATTGAATCGGTCGTTGAGTGCCAAGCACCTAGAAATTCTCTCTCTTGTCCTGTCTTTCCAGATGCAAGAACCTTCACTGTATTCAAACTGAAATTGTTGATTTCTCAAAGAAAGTGAAACCCAAGTATCGAGTGTTTTTAATTAAGTAATTAAACAACAATTGTTTAACAGATTATCCAATTGATTCACGCACATTTCTATAAAAAAAGATGATTCAAATGTTCTCTTTCAAATTTAACTGAGTGACCAGATTGTTTATCGTCAGTGAAGTTCATCATACCATTTTGTGAGTTTACATTGCCTCAAAATGATAAAACTTTGATTACTTCTGTTAAATTTGAGTAGCTTAAATGTGTTGTACATACAAGTCATTTTTAATTGACAATGAAGTTTGTTTTTTCCGCTGCAAACCTCAGTCTAAAATAACCCATAATCTCCATATCGACGCATATTTTAATAAAAAACCTGATCTCGAGGACGTCAATGCACGAATTCAAGACAGATTTGATTAACTAATTATTAAAGTAATCTCTTAATCTGAAAACTGGTATGTCCCAGTACTTCGTGACCAGGATGTTTTGCTGTTTAATTCTGTCATAAAATGGTGTATTTTATGTGTTCTGGGTGCCCAACAGCACCTGGTTTCCTCGAACAGTAAATGTTCGACCCCACAGAGCTTTGGTTGTTCCAACTTCCAACTCCACCACAAATGACTGGTCGATTTTGACCGATATAACATGAAAAACTTAGTGAATTCAAAGACCCAGTTACCTTATTTATTGACATGTTTGGAAAGTTTCTACCATTGATCAGATTGTTTGCTTCGTAGAATCAGTCTGATCCAAAAAACCTTGAGTTCTCCCGGTGACCGCATACTCTTTGTGAAGGCATAAGTAATATATTTTTATGTGAACAAAACCAATCGATATTCATAAACCAACTGGAAGAAAAATTTTCTTTCGGTAGCTACAAAATGCGAAGTACAGTACGTTACGCATTTTTATTCGCCGTTACTGAATGGCCCTATATGTTGACGGTGCGCAAGACGTTGATCTGAAGATGAATGGCTGTTTACACTGCTTGGCATTGTGTTGGTACTTGATATTGTACTATCACCAACCTCCTCTTTTTTGCGACCGAACGGAGGATTGTAAACGTCAGGTTTGGAGTCCAGTTACCTTGTTGGTGAGATTCTCAATATGGCTGTTCAACTTTGAAATTAGAAATTCGATGCACTGATTTGTGTCATGATGTTGAGCGACTGTTGTGACGAACTTTACACGATATGTATTGGGAGTTATGTCGTCGGTTTTCGTAAGTTGTTATAGCGTCTAAACTAAGACAAAAGCAGACAAAATACGACTTAATTCAATTTATATAGAAAAGTTCTGAGATACTGTTGTCTCATAGTTTTAGAATGCTATGCAAACCTCACATATGACGAAGCAGTTATGACGGAGTACGGTCCCAACGTTATAGGGGTATTCAGAAGATTCCGGGGGATTTTTTTCTGTGACGTATTCTTCTCAGAATAATTTCATGGATAGCTCTGTAAGGTCAGTCAGGAGAAAATTTTTCACAAAAATTATCTACTACTGCAGTATCATCATCGGGAAGCACTTAAATAACGTAGCAGCATTTTGATTTTTGGGTATTTTACGATAGGTCTCAAAAACAAAGACCATCTGATGGAAACAAACTCAAGGAATGCAGATGTTAAAGTTTGATAGTCGCTGTTAGACGGTCGCTTGTAGCTTCTTTATATGAGTGAAATCCTGCTGCATTTTTCGTCGTGCTCACTAAATTTTTAGTGGAGTATATCTATATATTCACTTGAACATACATATCTGCGTTTGTGTACAGCAAGGGTTTACAGCTTTGTATGAATGAGTCAAATGCGTAAATTTCGGTACGACTGAAAACGTAAAAACAATAGAAAAAGCAGGAGCGTTGTGCTGCGTTGGTAGCGCAAGCTAGCCACCAACATCGTTGTGTGAACTCCGAAGTTGTGGATAATGTTCACGACCACTGAATGGACACGTATGGATGATAAAAGCAAATTAACATAAAACAGAATGGAATTAGAAACCAGTGGAGTGCGGAAACAGTAATGAAAGTGTGTTTTCTCAAATTAACGAGACAAAATAATATGCAAATGGGCACATGGAAGTTATGAGATGAAGGAAATATGTGTTTCTTGCAATGAAATGTACAGTCGACGCTTGGTATCTGTGGTGCTGGGGACCCTTATTACCAGTGAATAGGTAACATCCATGAATACTTGGACTTAATTTGTAAATAATTTTACAACCATTTACTTTATTATTATTTAACATATTCTTATTAACACTCATCCATAAACACTTAAATATCTTTTCAAAACCAACTTGCAACCTTTTTAATTTTAGAATCATAGAAATATATGACTTTGGGCTTTGCGTAAACAATCACACCATTATTACTCTTACAAAGACAAAAAATAATCAAGTTTCTACTTTTTTATCAAAGATACATAATTTGCGAGAATAAAATAATACAATCCGTGAATATTGTAGATGTTTTTTGCGAAGAAAACACTAAATAAAGGAATATTTTGCCATATTCTACAGAAAATCACAAAAAAGGCAATTTTGCGAATACGTCGAATCAACTGCATATCTCTCCATCGTAAATCTTTACTAAATAATCGAAATAGGGAATCTGTTATGCACCTCAATCAAGTGTTCACTTCTTACTTCAGCAATCGTCCGTTTAAGCTCTCATTAATAAAAGATAGAATAACGATGCACAAGTACCAAATGTTCACAGGTTTTCTGTGAAATGTTCACATTCTACGAACGCAAAAAATAAAACAAACAATTTTTTATGATATGGATGTTTTTATGTTTGACTCCAAATTATACTTTTCATTATCAAGTATAGATTTTGTCTACATTTATCCATACAATTAAATAATAAATTGCCTAGTGGATTCAGGACCCACTGATCATTCACTGTCTTTATTTTTACCAAAGAGCCTTGCAAGAAACTATAAGGTAAATCGTTTTCATTCCATTTCAGTTAAAGAAGCTACGCACAATAATAGCGCCGAAATTGGTGATCAAGATTCAAAGAAGTTTGCCTGTCCTATTTGCTAAAGAATGTGTCCTCACTCTTCACCTAACAGTGCATCAGCTTACACATACACAAATGTTCTTTGTGTGGTAGATTTTTCTCTAACAAATGGAACTTGAACTGTCATGACGAAAGTCGTCACGTAGCAGGTGGTTCAGAGATTAACCACACATGTAACCAATGTGGATCCACATTTTGCTCTCGTCAAGGATTTCAAAACCACAATCTAAAGTGTCATTTAGACGCAACAACGAAGATAAATTTTTCAGAGTACCATTACAAATTTTTTTGAAAAAAGGATGTAATCAAAATGGCTCTTAACAGATCATAAAAAACGCATACTGATGAAAAGCCATTCAAATTCAAAAGTTCTGAGAAACCTTTTACTTAAAGACGTAGTCTCTTAGGACGTAAATGTAGCGCTTCATCTGGCACATCTGGACTCTAAAGATTGAATTATATTTTTCAGTGCTTGCAACAATTGTTAAACTGTTGATGCGAAAATAAAGTTTATTGTGCATTCCGAAACATGCGTTTTATTCGTGTCGTCTTCAATTAAAAGTATTCTATGCTATAGTCTTGGTACAGAATGTTATATAATACTTTATGTGTTGCGCATTTATAAAGCATAAAATATAAAAACATTGTCGCCTGAATGTTTAATATATAATACATTTTGCAGGTTTTACACACTTTAATTTTGGAATAATTCTCAATAATTGAAAATCTTAGTTAGGATGACTACTGGGAACATACGCTTTCCTAACGGAGAGGAAAGGTAAATGAACATAAACTTTTGTCGTTGATGAGTGCTATTTTACAATCTTTTGAAGTTAAGATAAAAAATAAGTACGCAAAAATGAGACATGATTGTATATGACTCAGTTACAACCAACTAATATTACTGAATACAAACAGTAATATTGAGCCCTGGAAAATTGGAATATTTTCAGGCCGTCCTCAAATCTTGGGTTTTAAGGATTGCATCCCATTGTTTTTCACTTGCCGTTCTTGTAAACTTATATTGATCAAGGTTGTAATGTGCTTACTTTACTATCACACGGATGGCTATTGTTTATTGCGTACACTCACAATAATAGTATATGCCCATCGATCCAAAATTTCGGATTTATTAGGTTCCGGAAATTGTCAGAAACCCAGGCTTTAGACAATTCACTGAAGTTGAACGAATAAAGGATAAATTCTGAAGTATGACAAAATCTGCAGACGGCTTGTTTGAGGGTGGTTTAATGTTAGAACATGGCCTGCGAAATATTGAGGCATTTCCTTACCAACGTCTACCGTTTAAACTTGTCCAAACAAGAGCAGCCCATAAGTATTTCAGCTGTTAGAAAGCCCACAGGTTTGAAGGCATATTGATTCGTTAGTATGCGGTTGCTGCTGAGTTTACATTAATGGCTTTAAGCTTAATGAATCAATACTGTGATAATTACCTAATTTCTAATGGTTGCTTGACCGTTTCATCCATTTGTCAAACTGATGCTCTATACCTTCCTTTTTACATCAAATTAGGTATAATTCTCTCAAGACATGTAATAATTATGAACTATTGTAACCGTAATTAGTAATGCAATGCTTATCCCCTTATGAACGCATTCATCGTACCACTAAGTGTATCTGATTTTGTGAGGTGGTACCTAAGACGCACTTTATAATTGCTAAAGGTTTTTGCCCTTTCGTGAGCTTAGCCATTCTTTCAATTGCACCTTGTGTTAAGGCATGACTATTTCAGCTTTAAGATCAATATCTACTATATTGTACAGAAGCCATAATTAAGGTGAACACGAAGGTTTGTTATTAAACGGAATTTCACACGTGCTTTGAACAATTTGTATCCACAGTAACAACATACATGAATATGATTAGCAAAGAAGTACTCAATTTAATATCGGCAAATTGAATGCTTATAATTGTGAGGTTTACTTAAAATCATTGATACCTGCAATAAAATTGACAAAGATAAAGACTAAAAATTTAATAGATTTTTGTTTAATGCAGACGATATTCTGTCATATAAACTGACTAAACTGACGATATGATAACGTAATGTTACGATGAGTATTATCAAGTGGTAATAATTTATTTGTCCGATATTCTCACAAAAAAGGCAACAATAAAATGCTTGTAGTCACATTGCTCACTTTTATTACGCAAATCAGATTTTTCTACTTGCCGTGTTGCGTTAGGCAAATGGAAGTAAGGTGAAAATAATTATTTCATCACTTGACAGTGGTAGTTAACATTTTATCATTTAAGCAGATGGCCATAAATCACGTTTGAATGCTAATGATGGTTCAAACTATAGCAGCATGCAGTAATATTATTTCAGCTTAAGAGTGAAGATTCAAGTAACTAAATTAGTTGGTTGAGGAATACAGCATTCTGAGTTTAAGTAATTTATTCATTTATTTCGTTTATTCATTTTTCACTTCCTTACAACGGTCAACAAGTTTTTCGAATCCTCTGCGATGAAAAGTTCTGACTTGACAAATTCGACGTATATCTGTTACTTTTGGCGAACACCTGGCGCAAATAGTTGAATAGTGATGAAAACCGTTTACCATTTAATGGAACCAATTTTAGAGGATATGGAGGATGTTTGAGGAATTATCATGTTTCAAAAGGACATCAAACTGTCGTCGAGGTTACATTTCCTCTATCATTTATTTTAGGTGATAAATTTGGTGAAAA
The DNA here is from genome assembly GCA_038088235.1 of Zacco platypus. NCBI lineage: Eukaryota > Metazoa > Chordata > Actinopteri > Cypriniformes > Xenocyprididae > Zacco > Zacco platypus. The sequence goes on along the minus strand of JBBHEA010000076.1, from coordinate 29,952 downwards.
TAGAATTGACTGTTTTGCTTTTGCATTTGAATGATTTAACCACAATTCAACCATAGACACAAGATTTCCATCTTGGATATGGTATAAAAACAAAAGTGATTGAAAGTTGTAAATAGATCGACAGACAGACAGACAGATTGATAGACAGAGATAGATAGATAGATACGTAAAATGGTAGATAGATGGACAGATAGATAGGTAGGTAGGTGAATGAATATAAAGATATAAAACTAAAAGAATGAAATTTTTGGTTATTTGCGCAGCGTTGCACATGTAAGAGTAGTTTTTGAAGGATCTTCATTTTTATCAAGGATGCAAAACATGTGCAGCATGCTTGATGTACAATGTGCTGCTCATCCGTGCGCTTAAGTTCATCGAGCATGTAAATTTCCCCCTAAACTTTTATCTACAGTTAATTCAAACATTTATCACACCATTAGTTCAAGGCATTTGAGCGTCGTTCAACAGGCCTACAACAATGAAAAAGTATACAACTGTTTGGCTTTCCCTTAAGCTCATCAACACTGCATGTATCACAAGAGGCCAGTCGACATTCATGTTGAGGCGAATTTCTTCCGCACCTTTTCTGTTTGATTCGAGGCATCCAGTGATCCTACCAAGTAGTTATTTCAACAAGATACTACTGGTCAAGCACTATCATTACTTGATTGGAAACCAAAGCTTTTAACGAATTAAGAACGTAAATAAAACGATCAAGTTTTATTGCTACTCTACTGATAAATCTGTTCTATAGATTTGTTATCGTTGCATGCGTTAGCACTGTCATCCCGATTTTTAGAATAAAGCACCACTTTCGGAAGACCACATTCATTTTGATCAACCTCCGATCACTGCTGGTGGAATAGACTATTTGTTGATGAACATTTGCAGAGGAATATAAAAGCGTCATTGCTATATTTTTACTTGTATGGCTATTAGAGCCGTGCATCTCAAGGAGATTTGCGCCCTGGTTATCCATATATTACTCTCTCAATTTTTGAGATGTGTGGCGTAACAAGATTATTCAACAGTTATTACAGCTACAAAAAAGAAAATTACCGAGGGGCCAAGAATCAACTAAAGAACAGCTCGAAAGCTTAGAATCAACATAAAATAGTAAATGCACTGTGCAACGTAAAATGCAAATTGTTCTTCATCTCAATTTAAATAAGCTATCCAGTCGCTTAATTTTATTGCACTATTCACTGTTGGTAATTTTAATGTAAGCCTCTGTTTGCCGATCATTTTGGAAAGAACGAGGCTCATTTTATGAGGTTGTAAAAATGTTGAATGATCACACTTTAAGAAGGGCTTTTGGCGTCGTGGAAAACTTTAGGTCCACAAATCCAAATAAAATACTACTAAAACTAGTACTACTAAGAGAGATTTCCACCTCTATGCTCTATAACGTAAGGGACCTGAATTAAAAAATGTGGTAGCGTCAGACGCAACAACGAAGATAAAACTTTAGGTCCCATTAGTTGACTTATTGTTTACAAGAACGGCAACAGAAGTTTTTGTGAACTGAAGAAGGATATGGTTTGAGCGATTGTGACCTAGTTATTCTTAGACACACCAATGAACGTAACTCAAAATGATTATGATGCAGTGACTTTCCTGGTTGGATCAAACAAGTCTTGATGCGGATTTTTACGGCGTGGTACGGTAAAATTTTATTCATTTGTGCTTATTGGACGTCAGTGCTCAAACGTTACCCGATTTCTGCCATCCGTTCAGCCCAATGAATATTTCGGATAGATTTTGTGTCTTCTTCCTTCCTCAAATTAGCCTACTCACTAGTAGTTTTTGCTGACCATGTTAACTCTACTGTTTTGTACGTTGTAATTTGTCCTTAGTGATTGGTACGGAAACTACACATATGGTGTTGACTGTTACATATGACACTCATATTTGGTGCCTCAAACGTCTTCAACTTGAAAATATTGAACTCTTGATCTACGGCCAACCACTACATGCCCTATCCACTATGTCAGCTTTTCTCACTCACCACGATGCTACATTTTGCCACTTTGTTACACATTTTTGTTTAGAAGAAACAAAAAAGCGGTAGTGGACAGGAGAATAGACAGTTGGAAGGGCGCAGACAATCGAATGATTGGAAGTTGACATTGGGGCTCGGAGTTTGGAGCGGAAAAATTAGAAATGGTTCAGATGTATATGATCCAAGTGTGCTTCATTCCTGGTCGGTCCATCTACCTGGTCATGTAGGCCTGAAATGTGAAAAGGTCTAAGACTGGCCTTATTCATATCACAGCTACAAAGAAGAGACTGTCTGAGATATCGGAAGCAAAGGTAGTTAAAAATTCATCTAAGAAATCATCGATTGGCTTTGATAAAACATGTGGAGCAATGTAGAGGTTTGTGAAGAAAATATTTTGAAAATTAGGAAAAACTTTGGCTAGCAGCAGACAGTGAGACATTCAATGCCTGCGCAAGAATGAAAAACACTAGAGAAAAAGGGGCCCAGTCAGTGTGTACGAACGTAAGAATTCCGCCACCATGCTTTTTATCGTTGGAAACTCGTTCCAGTCGAAAACAGTCGAAAGAGGGCAAATCAATGAGCTTTGTTTCACAATCGCTAGAAAGCCAGGATTCCTGAATGGCGAGAACACATGTATTGTGTAACAGTTTTCCTTCCAAAACCGATTTCAAGTCATTAATCTTCGAAAAGATTGATCTCGCGTTGAGAGAAACAACCAATGAAAGAGTTATTTTGGTAACAGGTGTACAAGAAAGTTTGTGAGGCCAGCCAGCTCGAGACTCTTTCGGTTAAATCTTCATGAAATATTGATAGGTAGTGGTTTCAATGATAAAATGAATTCTCGCAAGAATTTTGTAACCATAATTGATGCAGTAAAACAATATTCAGTTCAAAGTTTTCTATGGAGTAGAATAAGGTCGTTATATGCTAAATTGACCAGTTGTGATGAGAACCAAAGTTGGCGACACCAATTCGAAGAGCGCGCTTGCAGCATACATGTCAGCGTTACTCACTCACCACGATTTCAAGACTACTACTACATTTTGCCACCTCAATCTGGACATTCAGTTTAAATACGCACGGCTCTCATATACAACATAAAATAACTGCGTGCATATTTTTTAAATATTTATTTGGACATTTTGCATGTATTTTTATTCACCGATTTATTTATCACTAATCACCTATGGTACTCATATACTTGTTGTTGTGTATAGTGCTTTCTGGTGTGTCGGTATCTTACTGTTTTCCGTTTTATCCGAATACCTCCACAAAATGAATCAATTAAATAAAATAAGAAAATAAAAAAATCAATCATTCATTTCAATTGACGAAACAACTTGGCATAGTAGCACCAACTATAATGATCCCGGTGTCCTGTCTGCCTAAGAATGTTGTCACGCATTTTTAAACTTAAACGGTATTTGCGTAAACATTCAGAAGAAAAACTCTTCAAATGTTACTGTCTCAAGTTACCTGAAACGCCTCCAAGAAAACCAGACGCTACTCACTTTCAGCGAATATATTTGACGAATACATACAGTAAATTGTGTCACCATAAAATTGGGTGAACAGTTAATCTTTCCGTTGATCGATTTGAGTGAAAAGGAAGAAAAAAGAACATAATACTACGATATAGATTTCCAAGTATTAGTAATTAAGCTGTTTCTACATTCACATAAATAAGAAGGTCTCCCATATGTTTCCGGAGCCACATAGTGTTTGGTTTATTTTCTCGGCAAATCATGGTGTCACCCTCGTTTAGTTACGTTATACAAAGAGGGAGTACTAATGGTGGTTCTGATTTTGTCACTTGACTGCGATATTCAACCCATCTGCCAACGTACTTACATTACCTAGATCCACTGTTTGTATTCATTTTTAAACAATTTATTAAGAAACTCTGTGGTGATTACCGTATTTTAGGATGGAGACAGTTAATTCATTTACTTTAGATCATTAAAATAATTAAACAATCATTTTGAACAAGTCTCGGAAATAACTTCAAGTGCTCAAGAAAACAATTGTAAAACGTAGTCAACAATCGAGAGAAATCAAATTGAGCAGCTACATTTTGTTGTGCAATCACATTCAAAATAAAACTGGATTTGAATTGTAATCCGTGTTTTGATTCCACCAAATTGACGTTCCAACATTGAGCGCCAAAATTTCAGTCACTTCTTTCATCGGACACTTTGAAATATATACTCTCTATTACAGCTTGTTGTGGAGTGCCCCAAGAACATTAGGCATTTTTACATCATTGAAGATTATTTAAGCTACTGAATAATAAAATTATGAATACATGTAAGCAAGAAAAAATATTTTCTACTCTGATAGATTAATGAATATATCTTGGCTTCCGTTTGATGCATGCAAAAACGAGGAAAAGAAACATTATGAGGTCTTCATCGTGAAATAGATGGTTAATTGTCGGGAAGATTCCATAAACCAATACAATCCGGAAAGTACATGCATAACGTTGGATTATATAACAAGCAGAGCTCATATCTAATGACATGCGACGCCCACACGATAACGTCGGTGCAATGTGATTGGTTAAAGTGCAAAATGTTTGACCGAAGTTTCCCAGATCGAGAAAATTTTTATTGTTGCTTCAACCGATAATGAGTCACTGAATTGTGCTAACAAGTCAACTACTTTTTGCAGTCAATGAGTTACCGAGTGATACAATGTGAGTTCTTCTGAATGGTACAAACGAAGTTCGAGTTCCATCAACAATATGCATTAATATTATTATTATTATTCAGTCCGTGCAACATGTTTACAAATTCAGTTTACTGCACTCAGGAAATGAACGATTGAATCATTCAAAAGGTTGCATTCTACAGAGAAATATTTTGTAGACCCATATTGATACACGAAACTATCATCATAAACGCGCAATCAACATTTGGTGATAAGATATTTATTTGAAGTTATCAGGCGCATCCTTAGTTTAAACGATCAGCCTAACGCACTGAAATCACACTACAGTACAACTGGTAAGTTAAATTCATTGCCTATTTTTTTGTAATGACTCATAGTAGAGTATTAGATGAGGATAGTATTGGTGCTGTTCTGCATTTTCGATATGAAAAACATTGAATCCGGCATTTTTGTACCATTCATACTGTGTGGAGACCATCAATATTGCTATATGTTCAAACTAAAATGTTACGTTAAACCAATGATATTTTGTAGCCAAGTAAGTTTTCTGGCACCATCCGTAGAATGTGCATGACATTCTGAGGGAACATGAAATTACTGCGATCAAATTATTGTGTCAAGCCAAGTCAATATATGCTTCTATTCACTTCGTTGGGAGAATTTTCTACTATTACACCTTTATACTGCTGATAATGACCAGCTAAAAACGTACGAGGAAGAGTAAACTGACATTGTTTATGGCGTGTCTGAGGCTGTATTGGAATGCACAGGAATGTTTTCAGAATGTCTGTGGCAAAGAATTTAAACTACCATAACAATGGTTGATAGGCAACAAACCTATCTGTTAGACGACCTGACGTCCATAACCTGTTGGCCTGTTCCTTGCTATCGGTTTTCGCCCCATATAATGTCTCCCTATTTCATCTGACTCTGCAAATTTCGCCTCACTACCCTATCCTTCCTACGTTTCAATGTCGGTCTCTTCGTCGTAATGGCACCCGTTGTAAGTAGGTTGACCAGTGGCCTCATGAACACTTTATCCAACAGCCTATTCCTGCTCAACTAGGCTTCGATAACTGGCACCACAGATTGAACTCCAACTCAAGCCCTACCGAGACTACCTGTCTCAACCATCTGTCATCTCCATACTGACAACCCGGGTGCTGCCTTTCAACGAAACGATTGGATTTGCACGCGGCCCCGCGGTCCTACCCCTTCCCTAGCAACATCCATAAAAGACCAACCAAGGTTAGCCAAATGATCAGAAGTTTGGTATTTCCTCGGAACCCCTGGTCCTCCCCTAGGAATGTATGTCTTTTGTTTCTGACCACCTGGTGTTTCCTTTCAACCAAACGGTTGAGTTCGTATCCAGACCCCCGGTCAGCGCTAGAGCTGAATGCTTTATGTCCTGCTGTTGTGTGTCTTTGGTATTTAGGGTCGGCTTTGTTAGAATAAGGTTCAAGGATAATGGCATCATTACGAGGTTTTACTCGCAGCTGAATGCACAACTGTTCCACTACGTACCCTGTCTTTATATCTTCTATATATTTCAATAAACCACTCAAATTCCTTATTTACTGTACTTTAACCTGTATCTCTTAGGACTGTCTTTTTTCTTCTAAAATTTCTTTTCTAATTACCTTTAGGAACGCTGTGGCCGAGTGTTGCGTTGTGTGATTATCCGGACAACCCGCAGAAAATATCTATAAAAGAAAATAGAGAGAAGTTAAAAGCGCGCATTGAGTTTGCATAGTGATCAAGGAGGCATTTTACTACGGCCTGATGACTTTGACTGCATGCTCACGACAACATGGGACTTTTAAGAGTGATCCTTAGCTGTCTTCTTTGACTAATCAGGAAAGCACAGACATAATCTTCCTATATGAAGAGTCTGCTTCTTTTTAATCCTGTTCTACCCATGCTGTTGGATGACATCAGTTTATTATTATTATTATCCGTGGCATGCTCCGTATATCGTACAGGAACGTCAATCTCAAAGCGTAACGCGAAATACCCCTCGCACCTTTCAGGTGTCTCTCGTTTCTCTTAATTTGCTTCTCGTTTTCGTACGGCCACTTGGTAACCGTACACATTCATGAAACTCCTTAAACTCCCTTATGACAATGGCAACTGAATACAATTTTTTATAACAGTTGCAAACTGGTAAGGTCTGAGACCCTGAATTAGCACCACACGTTTACCAGTAGAATTAGATTAATGAACGTAAGAGCCAAACCTCGGTAGTAAATGGACTATAAGCCAGCCACCATAAAGGCTGAAAACTACAAGTTAAAATAGTTCCAAACCTTCCCTAGCTCTTCACTGCTTACTTCATCTTTCTATATTAGTTTCTTGCTTGTCTCATTCTATGTCCTTCTGAAACCCAAACTCAATTATTAGCCACATGTCCTCTACTAATTTCGTAATTCTACTTGTTCTTTCCTCACTCTATACAATTCCCGAGATAAACCGCCTGGCAACGTGCCCAAGAATACTGGATATCTACTGGCCATGTTCTGGGTCTTATCCGGATACAACTCAAAAGAAACTTTCTGATTGGAGGACAGAACAACGAACCCAACATGACTGACGAGTCGTTTTCCTTGCTGAACACTTCTTATCACAACATGTGCTGTATGGTTCCACCTCTACCGCGTGATCGTGGCACATTTGACTTCAACGACTCAATTTATCTTCACTTACCTCAAGAAAACTCTTTCCTATGTCAACGTGACGTTCCAACATGAGGCAGAAACACTCCTTGAAAAACAGGACGGAATGGTCTACCGTTTTTCCGGGAAGCGGATCACCCTCGATGTTTTGCAATGTATTCCCAATGCCCCTCCAACGAATTTATCACAAACGATGAAAATTCATGAACACCAAAAACATTTGGCCGCTTTGACGCTTCATGTGATGTCCAGCAATGCATCCGTACCTAGTGAATTACGAGCGGCAGAGATATTTGTCGCCAAAGAGAGAATTACGAACTTTCACTGTTTATGCACCGTCTGACGTCTACGACGGACCTTCATCTTGGGCAAGTGGCACTAGCCAAATTTTTTTCATGATCTTGACGTTCAGTTCACATTTGAAAGGCATACCGTTTCACTACCTATTCCTGAACGATTCTCTATTAGGACATCTGAACTTTGCCCATAACGCTTTTATATGAACATCTTTTCGTTACATGTCTAATTCTGGACATTTTATTGCTGTACCATATTATTCTTGTCCCTGTGGCATGTTATTATTTGATGACAGGTAATAAATTATTATTATTATTATTATAAGAATAACGAGATGACTGATTTCAACATTCAGGCCAAAAGACGGTTTCGTAGTTCAACAGGTACCGATGTTGAATCAAAAAGCAGCCGAGCTAAGTGAAGTAGGATTGAAGTGTAAAGAGAAGTCGCTCGGGGATATAAACGTTTGAATTTCGCACGTGTGGAGGAGGGTGATATTGCTTTTAAAAGGTTGATAAAAAAGATGGGTGGAATCAGAAAGTATCTTCAAAGAAAACTCTTTACAAGTGATAATACGTTTAGTGACAATAAATTCTACTAGAACGCTTCTAGGTATGCCACTAAATTTTAAATATGCTTCAGAGATGGTACAAACGGGTTGTAGTCACTGCAGCAAACCCGAGAAAATAACGGGGAAGCAGTACAACCAGAGGGGAAGAATACACGCAATTACCAATCTAAAAAACAGTCTTCGTGGTACTGATAAAATTTCAAGTTCGAAGGAATTAAAGAATAGTTTCCTGACTTTTCAAATGTGGCAGTAACATCCATTGACCAGGAATGATTATGTGTCAACATGACACCTAAATATTTGACAGATTTTGACCTGGGGATAGTGTCAGCGTTAACACTGAAAGTGGAAAAACTATTTGTAAAAGATTCATAAGAGTCGCCTTTTATAAAGGAAAACGATATATCCCGACATTTAGAAACATTCAAAATAAGAGAGCGGGAAGCTGACCAGCTGACAATTTCATTCAAGCCACTTTGGATTTGTTGAGAGGCCACAGCACTGGCATGTTTGCAGCAAAATAAAACATCATACGCATACTTGCAATGAAAGAAATGAAGTGAAATAGGAAGCTTTCTACGTACAAACAACAAAGAAATGTGTGTAAGGAAGAGTAAAGGTTATTCACCGTTAGCCTGCGTGAAATGTGCACGGTTATTGAAATAGTCACAAATCAGCCGACAAATATTATGACCAATACCTTTTTCAGAGAGCAAATGCAACAATAACGCTTTATCAATACACGCAAAGGCATTTGTATAATCCATGAATAACGGTTTCACAGTTTTACAATCATCATCTAGTGCCTTTGCAATGGAATGGACAAAATATGAGACGGCATCTAGAGTAGATTTTGATGGTTTGTACGTCAATTGATGGCTATCGTCTAACTGGGCGTCTCTGACGATCTGATCAAGTAGTTTTTTTTGAGAGATTTCAAAATCACAGTTATACAGGCGAATAAAAGATATGTGTTAGGTTCTTTTTATGAGACCCAAGTAATCTTGGCCGTCTTCCAAAGGTCAGGAATTCGTCCATCGGTTAGACATTTATTGAATAGATCTGTTAAAGTTATAGACAGATTATTAGCACATTGCTTAAAGATGACTGGTGAGAGTGCATGCCACTCGATTTGTTTCCTTACACTTTTCTCAAGTGGTTATAGACCATGGTTGGTTCAAGTGGAGTCAGTATTATTATCATCTTGAAGTATACATGCATCTATCAAATTCTTTATTACTAATAACCCATAGGTTAATCAAATATATAAACAGTAATATCTAATTTTGTGAGGTTGCGTTGATGGAACATACGTAAATTTCGGACGGACAGGTTGCGAAGGCCTACAATGCCTATTTTTATATGCTTAAAACACTTAAAGTTCATTTGAAAATCAATGTTATAATTTATGTTGCCCTTTGAAAGTGCACAGGTAAAAGCGGTCTATGAGATCTGGACGATGAAGTTCATTAAGTAAGATATGGTAACCACCGCAAGTTCATGTAGGTGCACTCTCCGCCACCTCATGTCCGCTTACTTATTTTATTAGACTCTTAATGATATACCACCAATTTTCTCGCTCCCAATAGAGTATGGTATGAAGATATTTCTTTTAAATAACTAAGTTATTCAAACCAAGTAGATTAAATGAGAAAGGTCAAATGGTCACAATATAAAAGGTGATCAGAACAAGTGCCTACTTTACCTTTGTGGTCTGTAAGCAGCTGAACACGCCGACATCTGAACGAGAATACTGAGCAAAATTGAACTGGATGCAGAAGATACACTACAACAGGTGACAGCCGAGTTACAGAGAATGGTGAATATTATACGTGATACTTTTATAACTCAACAGATCTGTGCAATCAATCAAACTACATCAAAGAAACCAGCACAAGTTTGTTTGTTGCATCCCACAGCCACTTCAGGCTGTTGATTTTGCCAAAAATGGTATTGTGATCGAATTGACCATTTGAAAATGATGTTCGAAGTTGTTGTTGGAAAAGAGGACACAAAACACCATGTTGTCTTGTGTTTACTTCGATTATGTAAAAGAACAGACGAAATTGTGAACAGCCTTATCAACGTGTAAATCAAACCAAGACGATAAAAAAAAGACGAACCAAAACTGTGCTCGGCTATTTCAACTAGTACGTGAAACGTATAATTAACGAGGAAGTCTTGGCCGGTAAGGACATGGTTTGATACAGCCTGGGCACTTATTGGGTCATCAAATTGAGTCCATTGGGCATCAAGCAAGGACGATAAAAGCTACCTTAAAGGTTGAACCACCCTGATTTTGGTGCGCCGAATTTCAGAGTGATTGTCTTGTTCGCGCGAGATGAATTTATTGATAACACTACCGGGTGGAACAATAGGTGACCCCCGCATGACAAGCCCATCAGCTACCGATACTTTGTTTTGAAGCTGGTAGTATGGTTATGAATCTACGGGTAAACTCTTCCGGAAAGGCCAAGATGTAGTAGTTGTTTTCTTGAGTTTTGATAAATTGAGAACATTTCCGGTCTCAATGTGCAGTTCATCCTCACTTATGGCAGTCATTGAAGACTTACATAGCTCAGCAATCATTCACGGTTCGTCTAGGTCGTCAGATAACTCCGTATCCGGTAGTCGTACTCCTGATAAAGTATTTGCAATCTGATTTTGAGATCAAGATGGATAAACAATGGTGAAATAGTGTTCAAGTAAACAAGCACACAAACGGATTATTCGCAATGGTCTGTGACATTCACTTCGGTGACTAAGAAATGTAGGTAGTAAAGCATTATCTGTAAGTAAGATCAATGGATGTCCAAATAAATACCTGTTCCATTTTTCACAGACGTAGACACAAAAAAGGGCCACTTTCTCACTTGCCCAGTATTTTTGCTTGTTTTTGGTTAGAGTTCTGAATGCATCGGCGACTATTCTTTCCACACCTTGTTGTATCTGAGATATCACGGCTCGTAAGCCAACACCAGAAACATCTGTACCAACAAAAGTAGCAAAATTCAATCAAAAACAAAACGGTTGTAGCCGATGAAATCAAATCTTTGATTTTAGAAAATGTATCACTTTGTGCATTGGTTCATTGGAAAAGTACAATGGCCACAGTTAAACTGTGTAACTGCTAAGCAGCGGTAGCAAAATTAGGTAAGTGGGTTTTGGAAATATGAACACAGGTGGAGAAAATTTCGACATTCAGAAATAGTTTTAGAAGCAGGCGTATGCAAAATAGCACGAGTGTTATGAGTACTGCGTAAAATACCGTTTTTATGAATGACATGACCAAGAAAGTAAATGAAACAATATAGAACTCACATTTTGAGATATTCAGTCGATGATTCAATTGGGATAATCGCATAAAAACAGAATGCAAAGTACTATGATGTTCCTCTCTTGCGGAACCAAATACACAAATATCATCCAAAAAGGCAACACAATTCTTTATAGAAGATAACGTATGGGACACGAAACGTTGCCAAGCAGATGATGTGGAACTCAACCAAATGGGGATAACATTGTATTGGTACAGTCTGTTTGGTGTGAAGAATGCAGTGAGGTGTTCCGAATAATCAGTAAGAGACATATGAAATAATGCACTCCTTAGGTCAAGTTTGGAGAATATTTTCGCCCCATACAATCTGGTTAAAAGTTTGTGAGTACTAGTACGTGCGAACTGTTTCACAACAATCTGTGAATTCAAAGCACGTAGATCTGAACAAATATTCACATTGCCATATTTCTTGTAAACTTCTCACCATCACGATCATTGACTGGTTGTAAAATGGGTACACCTGTTTTTGAACCGAAACTATCGGAAAGCGGTTAATGATCCGTACCTAAAAGGAACCGACTACCATAGAGCATTTCGTGGAATTTCTTTACTTTGAATACAATTGAAAGGGCTTTATTTTTGGGTTGACTGTAGTTCCTATCAGCAAACGACAAGGATCTTGATATGTAAGCGATGGCATTTTAAATACGCTTCACAAAAATATGTCATATCACTGCTCCGACTCTATAGATCGATGTGTCAGAGGCAGCAACAGTTTTTATATATGGAATGGAGTGGGTAAATAGTATGTAAGAATTACTCATTGTCTTTATTTTGTTGAAGGATAATTCACATTCTGTTGTTTACTTCAACGGAACATACTTGGTTAGGAGGCGATTGAGAGGTTTTCTGGTGTTCCTGAGGTAGAGCACACCGTAGTGGCTCACATGTCCAAAAATAGGTTGAATTGTTTGAATGCCTTTTGTTAAAGGAATGCTAGTCAAGATAAATGTGTTATCGGGATCTGGACAACATCCTTTCTTGTCAATGATGAATCCAAGATACCTTACACTGTCAATAATAATATTACATTTTTAGGCTTGGAGGTGAAATCTATTACCTTCTTTAAGTGATCAAATGGTAACCAACATCCGTATCAGATCAGTTATGTTACGTCCTTTCACGATAATGTGGCCAACGTTGGCTGCTCAAATAGTTATTATTGTTGGCATTTTATGCATGATCTGCTGTAAGATAGAAAGATCTGTGTTATTTCGAACGATAACCTTGTGTTTTATATCAGTCGTTTATGTGTCTTTACGTTTCTGGAGAGTTTTTCATTACCAAAGCCTGTGGACTGGTATATGATAAATCAGGATGGTAAAACAATGTTGACTTTTGTGTTTCGTGAACAGATCTTCTGGAAGTTTGTGAACCATCGCCTTGCTGCTACAATCAGTTTGAAAACACCATGTTCTATCACTTTTCAATATTCATGTTTCTTATTGCTTAAACGGCCAGTTAACAGCAGAAAGAAAATATATCAAAGAAACTTCTTGATGCGAAGGCTGACTGGTAATGGATTCTATGTGGATAATGTGTGTGTGCAATGCAACGAGAAACCTGATAGGTGCAATATGCTAGTAAGCGTTGAATAACGACGACATAGTCAACCAATTAATATCAGTAAGCGAAATGTGGTATTTGGTTGGTTAGGACAGAACTTGACTGACGAATATATTGTAGACACTCATTTTGATGTTGTTCGTCCGACAAAGGAAAAATCATGAATCGTTTTGTCATCGTGTTATTGGGAATTTGGTTCCCGTTACAAACCACCTCTGGATTAAAACAACGTAAGTTTACATATTTCCGTTTCCATAAACTGAATGAAGTCAAGAGCTTATTTTTAATTTATACTCGTTGATAAATACGTATCATTTTCACTCGCACCGTTATGAGTACTGTTCACTAGTTGGAGCATTTTGTTAGGTTAATGAATGGTGGTCATGAGCGTTTGATATAAATACTTTGATACAGCACACCATACAAAAACATTCATCAGTATTCACCAAATAATAAAAGTCATGACTCAGGATTAAAAATAAATTATTTTGAGTTTCAGAAAGTGAACTCAATTCACTTCTCAAGTATCAAACACCGACAAGTAAGTATTAAAATGCACCTTTAAAGAAAACAAAAAAATGTTACGTAGATATCCGTTAACAAGCAAACATGTTTTTTGACCAGATACACATTTGCATTCATGTCTTCACCAGTGCAAATACTAATGGTTAATTTAGAAGACTGATTTTTTTCACAGGAAATGTAATGTGATGAAGGAGCGATTTTTGATGAACATACGTTAGTTACTTTTCTTGTGTTATTTTAAATCAAATCAATTACGTAGTTTTAAGTACGACTAAAATAACATGGCGAGAGGGTCAATGAATAACCTTTGTGGCTGTGTCACACAACCGACAGAAAAACAAGATGAATGAAGTTCAGAGAAGCTAACCCAGTTTATTGTAGGTTGGAATTGCCTGATGCAATATTTGCCAAGTTCAACAAGGTCAAGTTTATGAATGGAGTTGGACGTTCCCGGTTTTCATTTTGGAACCGTGTAAAGTTGTTACACTTATTGTAATGCCAGGAAGATACAATAAATTTTAATTTCATATAAAAGATTAGATCAATGCATTCGAATTCAAATGTTTCAAAATCTAAAAATGTATAGACTGGACGAACTCATAACAATCATTTGTTCATATGATGATTGAAATGTAGTATATTTTTTGGGGGTAGCAGGTTTATTATGCTTTCCATATTTATTGTTCTTGAATCCACGCTATAAAGCCAATGGTGAGAAAAGTACAATTGGAGCTTCACTTACCAATAAGGGTGATATCTCCCAAATAGGACCGCGAAAATTTATTTGCGAGTTCTGTTTCAAGGCGTTCAAAAGAAAAAATCATCTGACAAGCCATCTACTTATGCATTCTGGAGAAAAACCGTTCAAGTGTGATTTCTGTGAAATGGCGTTTACACGAAAGTTTGGGTTGAATGATCATAACAGAAGACGGCACTCGGAAATGTTCAAAGGCCCAGGGACACAACGCACGCAATTTTTTTCATGCGATGAGTGTGATAAATGTTTTGCTTATCAAAGAAATCTGAAATCCCACATCAAACTCCATCATATGGGTCCTGAAGAGCGAGCGAAAGCATTCAAACACGTGTGTGAGATATGCAAACAACGTTGTCTCAGTAGATGTAATCTTATTGAGCATTACACAACTCACGCTGAAGAGAAAGCATATCGCTGTGATATGTGTGATAAAAAATATTCATATAAAAGGTCGTTGCGGTATCATCAGTCACATTCCCATTGAATGAATAAATCAGGTTTTGAATAAATTGATGATGGTTTACAATAAACCTCCACAAACAGAACAATTTGCATGTGTCGCCCAATGATGTAATACAAAAGTCAGCTTGAGCAGTGTATCGTGTATTGTGTCAATTGGTAAAGTTTGAGTGTATGAGGTTTATGCGGAATCGTATTGATTTTTCATTACCGAGTTCATTTTTTATTGGTCTCAGCTCACATTAAATAGACCAGTTACCAATTGATGTATTTAGAAAACGATCATCCTTGATAAACAAGCAATCTCTTGGTTAATTGTCCATTCCTGTTAATGCCTTCACAGGATAGGTTTTATATTCAGAACGGAGTGGGTAGTCAAGGTCAGGCCAGTAAATGCGTTCACAACCCTGGTTTGTTTTCATTTCCAGTGCTTTACACCGTTCACGTAGACGAAATATAAAATGATTTATGAAGATAATTATCGCGAGAAAAAATTTACTGGAGCACTAGGTTCTAAAAGTTTGTTGTCAGTGACACTAGAAAAACCACACAACGTGCTAGGTACGGTACATCATGTACGATATGTTTATGTGCGGTGAGAGGATAGCAAGAATGAAGCACAGGTCAATAAAGGTGATATTACTTGATCAAGTATAAATTTTTTTATATAAATCACTGAGAGAAAACGACAGTGGAGGGAGGTACGCCTAAATTTACTGTAAAATTGAACCGCCATAAGACTTGCCAAAGTCGTCGTTGATCTTCTCAGCTTCTAGTTTCAGAAACGGTTCATGAATCGCATTCACCGGGGCAATCTTTGTTTTCTAATGTCGTTTTGATTTAAAACCAAATAACATGTCCGATTTCTGCTGTTATAAATAGTCACAAAGTTTACAATTCAGGCTTCCTTTTTAGTTTGTAAGCTTTTCTTTTTTTCTCTTATATAATAAATCAAGTTGAAGAAAATCGATGATATTGCAAAGCAACAGGCTTGGTGAGACAACACTAATCATGTGAAAAATTAAGAGGCTCTGTATATCAATAGCAGTACAGTAACGTGTCCATAACGTAAGATGGTTAAATAAGTTTGCACAACCAGGACCATAATTTCTGTCAGCTTTTTAATAGGGCATTCATATTGTGCATTCTCGAACGATTTATTCATCAAGTGAATGTGACCATCTTTACCATCTATTGTGAAACATGTGTTGATCACACATTGACCGAAGTTATCAAGTTGTAAACGATTCCCTACTACATAATCCTTTTGCCTGGTATTAGGGATAAAGTCCAAATTCGTTGAAAGGAACGTAGTATCGTGTATGTTTAGATAATTAATAGAAACCTCGAAGACCTCCCAGGTTTTGTAAGGGTATAGGTTCAGTTCTTGCAAAGATATCAAAGGATAAAGGTTTATGATTCTGAAGACGAGTAATCTAAAGCAAGTAAAAAAAGCGATCAACATTTCAGTGCATGTAACCTCACCTTTAGGTGCAGTATTCAAAAATCACCAGTGTAGTTGTAGATCAACGTTCGTTCATGTATTTGTTTACTCCTCTTTGACTATTCTGGTAGTTTAAGGGACGTTACAAACAGAATTAATAAAATCCGTCTACTTGGATGTTCCAATTTGAAACGTCACTTTGCACTAGAGGTTTTTGCAAACAACTATTGTGTTTGCTTAAATAAATAAACAAAATAAAGTATACAACGTTCTTGTACACGTTATAATTTTGCCGTCAGTGCTTGAGCAAAATTTCGTCGAAAGAATATCATCTTTATTTAGTAGCTGTCGCTGAATGTTCGAAACTTGAACGTATAAGACTACACCAATTAGAAAGAAAATGCTAACTAGAAAAGATATTGTATGAACGTCTGCAACTGAAGATGAAAAATCCAAACGATATTGAGTTATTAGAGCCAAGCGACAACGATAAACATTATCTCTGGAAACACAATTTGAACTCAAGCAGTTGAACTTTTGAAATTGGATAAGAACCCTCTACAATATTTTCGTTTTATTAGTTATTTTTAAACTGCAGTGGAAAGTAAGACATTGGATGGCCACAAACAAATGAACTGCTATCCAATAGCTTCAGAATGCAGTCAAATATTGTGTCAAACGTGAATCTATTTAGATGCACAGAGTATCCGCAAGGATCGTTTTGGGCAAACCTTCATGATTCCTGATGTACACATCAATTGTCACCATCGAATTTTACATCTAAGGGCGGCCCTGTTAAACCAGGTTAAAACGTTTTTCAGCTTTAGATTACACTGCAAAAACGCAATGATTAATGTTATCTGAATACTAATAAAATCATACAAACAACCATACTGATGTTGCGTTTACAGCTAAAAGTTGGATAAACGGAAGTTATCGCAAATGCAATGCTGTTCACCAACTCCAATACAGAAAATGGTGGGACCACGGTGGGTTATAATGGTGTAGAATTACGGTTATTAAATGTGAATCTAACGTCACTTCAATAACTAGTAAGTGGTATCCTTCCCTACGTCACTGAATATAATACAATCGTACGGATATTATATTACACCAAATTCTCTTTGATGAAGACAGCTTCCGACACCCCAGATCCAAGTGTACCTACATTTGTTTTGTAACCTGCTAGCAAATATTGATGATTATACAAAACAGAGGCTACCGTTGCGTTTTCTAATCCAAATATATCCACTGAACGGGAAATTCGTAGGCATCTTGCACATAAAACTAACAAAAGCATCTTGTTCACAATAAAACGCCTGATGGCTTTGATAACGTTTATAGAATAATATCAATCGGATTTCCTCTTTCATCAAGCGTGCAAGTGATGTCGTTGATGGATACTTTGTTTTCTGACTTCTTGCAAGTAACATGCTTTCAATACTTGTCGATTAATAAATCTGATAAACTTTTTCTAACTGATTTTGTCATTTCTTGCAACGCACAATCAAGACAGTCACATAATCTTAATGTATATAACGAGGACATCAACAGCAACTGAATTTGAACCACAGAATCTCGAAAGTTATCAAAATTGATAGATTTCAAACAAACACGGAGTTCTTCCTCCGATGTGCACTTTGTTGGGTTATACTATGTTCTTCCATGAGAATAGCCGATGTAGAGAGCGTATTACTTTGCAACTCCAACCACGTTGCAATATTTGGAAACTGCGGCAGCAAAGCTGTCAGGGCTTTTATATGATGGTGAGTGACAAATAAAACGCAGATTTCATGTTTTTCCATACATTTTTGACGTATTCTGTGCTAAAAGATAACAAAACTGTAACGATGTATTACGGCGTGCAAAATTACATAGAAGTGAACATATGAGGTCAGTTTAAAGTTTGTACTCCTAGAGTGGCTGATCGTGACTTATTGCATCAATAGTTTGTGAGCTGGCTCGCGGTTATAATAAATATACTGAATACCTAGAAACTAACATAATTTTCGTTGGTGGAAGGGGATACTACCAAACGATTAAGGCAACGGATGCGGAATTTTTCCTCTTGCTCAGCGAATAACCATCTTCGTCATCCGAGAAACGTGTGTCTCTGCCACCCGAAATAGGCAACATGCATACGTTTGTTGCTCAGTATAGATATACAAAATGTAATTCAAGGCTTGTGTGTCCGATGTATCTTATCGCACTTTTTGAGCTCTGTTGCACACTATGCAATTAATATACATATCACAGTGGAAAAGTGGTTATTTTTTCAAGTGCTCACGACTACATTCCAAGATGCTTCCCATTGGCTAGTCCTTGTTACTTACTAACTTGCTAAAGTTACTTGTTTATTTCTTAATAATGTGGTTCGTGAAAAACGATCTCGGAACGACTCTTAATGCGTTTGCCATAAACAAGTTGCAGGCAATCTTAAGGCACTTGGCTTTTATTAAATGGACAACGTTCTGCAACAAAAAATGAAGTTAATTGTGGTATACACGTCTAATGTAATATATCAAACTGGAACAACACGAAATCTAACATTTGGTAAAAAACTTTAGAAGTAAGACGAAATTTTACTTGGTCGATGAGGTGAACGGACACCATTCACAAATTATCTTTTTTCTCAGCGTCACTTTTATATTCCGATCAGATGAACAAACGCGGTGAGTTTAAAAGTATCCATGAATTAAAGAAATGCAAATAGAAAGAACGTAACTTGATGGCACTTTAACAATAAGCATGGATGTATTACAAGCACGTCAGAGCGCTTCGTTTGCCATATACAGTGACAACCTTGTTTTGACCAGCTATTGACAAAGTACAATATGTAAATATTCACAACTTCAGTTTCCTCTTGTAAAAACCGTTCATGTATTACTCGCAAAATATCGATCCTTCAGTGGATCCATGCACAACACACAACACTCGAAAGCCTACTGGGCGATTGGGCGGCACGGTTTACAAGTTCAGGATTTTTATTCTCAACCTTTACAAAAAATACATATATGTAATACAGAATAATAAACCATGGGGAAAGAATCACAGTAAGTGCAAAAGATTATGCACATTGTAGGGCACCCTACGCCCTATCAGGGAGTGAAGTAAATAAGGACGGTCGGGGATAGATAAGAGTGACGAATCTTAGAGGAAAAAGAGAATTTGACAGAAAGAACAATGCTTCTATGTAAGCAAAATCTTGATGGTCAACATTAACATAGAATTGAGGTTTTTTCCTGTTAGAATTGTTACCGTTATCGACTTAGGCTGATGATTCTCACAGTCTCCACGCTTGATTTACTTCCAGTTTAAAAATTTCTACCGCGAACTGAAAACGTTGAATCTTCCCGATAGTCTACATGATTTCATTTGTTTATGTACCGGTTGAATTTCCGTGTATATCCAAATCACATTTGATATTACCGTTCTGCTGTAACATTAGGGACAAGGAAGCATATAACAAAGATGTTGACAGCTTCAGAATCTTTTATATCTACGAATCATTCCGGATAATACGGACGGCGCACATCATACATTATGGGAATAAGTCCTCACCTGCTATGATGTGTGGTATGCTGTATCTCAGGTTGACAAGGAGAGTGGTTTACGCTGGGGAGACGGTGTGACTGTAAGTCACATGTGGATGGGCACCGTTGGATGATTAGATGCCAGCAATCTTTTAAAGAGTATCGTGTAATCGATATTTGTTAGTGACATGGGCTCTACTTTGAGATATATTAACGACAGGGTATGTTGAATATTAGGTAAGCCATGCTTTAATTCCGCAATGAGTTTCAGGCAGATAATCGAGTGGCAGGTACTGATGGCGTTTCTTCAATGGCCAGCTCCTTAGACGGTTTCATCGCCAGAGATAATTGTGGGTAACTGAGATATAAAGTCAACATGTCGGATCTCGCGTGGTGCATACATGTCACCGGAAGAAGGTAAGGCACATGTGAGTAACTTGTGATATTTGAATAATGTGAATGTGTCGCCCGCAATATCGTGGCAAAAATATGGTAATGATAAGTAGATAGCCAGAAGTGCTCTCCTGAATGTGCTGTTTTATCTCTCCGCGTTTGATAGACGTCAGTGAAAATAATATCGAGCTCCTTCGTTATCTACGTACAGTTGTATTTATTGTGCCGACGCTCACAACGGACACTTTAACCACAATGCTCTGTGGTGTATGTGGCTTTAGATTGTCAAGAAAAATGGCTTTGTTATGACTTCCTCCCACTGTATTGAAAGCAGAGAATGCAGCATGCGCAATCACGACGTCCGTTGGGTTCTCACTTAACAAAATTTAGTTCCCGAATGTATGATGTGTGCTTCTTGTGGTATGAAAAAGCCATATTAGGTAACCAGCCGTGCGAAACACCGGAGTTCTGTCGCTATGCTGGACGCCGTGAACTCACGAATAGTGGGGGAGTTTGTCCTCAATGATTGTGATCCTGGTAGAGTCAGTGACGTGACCGAGAGAACAGAGGATACACATTCGACGGCGTTCACTGTAAGGCAATGTTGTTTGAGGCGTTCAAAGTGAACCCGTAGAGGCTTGCGAAATTTTGAATGAAGGAATCTGTCAATTTCAATGCCACATAGATGAAGATGGACAAAATGTGAACATTGGACGCCTAAGTAAATAAAGCTTTGGGAGTTTTATGACGCGTTGAATGAATTACATAGTACACTGCGAAATTCTTAGAAGCCAAATGCAGTGCTCCACGCAGTCTAATCTGTCCTTCGAAGCAACTGGTATCTCGTAGTAATCTTGCATTAGATCATATTACCAAAAACCCTCAAATGGGGTAACGATTCTATAAAGTCGTGTAAGTGGATTAAATATCGGTAGGGTAGTAATAGCCAGAATTACCATCGTGAAGTGACCAATGTGACTCCAATCGGTGGTGCATTTCTTGAAATATCTTGTGAAGCGTGGACTAGTGCAAGGTCGGATGTCACCTGATTTTATCATTTTGTTGAAGTCGAGGGGTCCTTCGATGACCACATTGGTTCAAATTGTAAAGTAGGACAAAGCAACACATGACTGAAATTTCTCAGTAGTTTTAAGTTGTGAAAACGTTGAGGATATAAACGGTCGATGGCGTAACCCTTCAAATAAAATGAATTATTAGAACAACCATATGGAAATTGATCTACGTATAAAACAGTGAGCTAAATAACAACACAAGCATTTTAGGAACTGATATAGGATCAATCGCACTAGTGTTTTTAGCAAAAACTACTCGGTAAAACAGCAGTTTCCAGTTATATCTCTTCAAAATCCTCAGCCTTTTGAAGTGACCGTTAAGAC
Source organism: Zacco platypus (assembly GCA_038088235.1). Classification (NCBI taxonomy): domain Eukaryota; kingdom Metazoa; phylum Chordata; class Actinopteri; order Cypriniformes; family Xenocyprididae; genus Zacco; species Zacco platypus. Next base: position 8,329 of record JBBHEA010000076.1, on the reverse strand, counting down.
TAAGGAAAACTGAAAGATAAATGAGTTCATTGTGACTACTCCGGAATTCAGGGATTGCGGAAAATATTTATAAATAATAACACGGTTAAAGCTGTTTTTAACTACGTTTGGTCGACCAGGACGGGACGCCTCTTTGCCTCTCTTGTCTATTATGGCGGAGGAATTCGATCCAGAAAGGTCAAGTCGTTGACCATCTAATTGAAATTGACATTTAGAAGGGTAACGATAAGTTGCTTGAAATTTCTTAAACAAAATTCCTTTCAAAATTCATCCTAAACATTCATGTTGTCTCCAAATGCCTCAGCATGGTCGGGAGTGGGTACTTCAAGTAACAGGTGAAGCTGACTTGTGTGCCTTATAAAGTACTTCCAGTGGTCTGGCGTATCACAAAGCCTCTGCTGAGGAAGTCCTACTCACTGCCTTCTCGTGGCTGGAGACGTTTCCACTAAAGTGAGAGGTCGAAAGCGGGTATCCCGCGCTATAACGGGGCTGACGGTCCTTTGGTTGACCGTCTAGAGGAGTTGGCTAAACCCTGATTCCAAACCATCAACGGCGACGACAAAGAACAGCTCCGGCGGACTGGGTGAATGAGATCCAAGTGATCCACCAGCCAAGATGGCGGTTCTGTTCGACGACTCACCGCTCTTCCACTGCTGCCTTGCAGGGCGCACTTGGTTGTGCAAAGGCTAGAGGTGCACCCTCGAACAAAAATGCCAGATGGTGCTTGGGACTCTATCTGTATCCACAATTCCCACGAAACCTCATACGAGGCCGGCTGATCCATACGTGGAGAGCGCCGTTACAAGTCAAGTCAAGTTATGTTGCAACGACGAGATTGACCACGTTGATGTTAACATCAACAATGAAAATCCTCCCCGCGTCATCAGCCACAAACGAAGTGTATCGTATGATTCCGTAAATAAGCATCACACACGTTGCAACCATTTTTCCCGAAATATGGTTGCGTACTCTGAGATACCTGAACTCAAGGATTATTTGACGGTAATAAACATTTTTATACTTAGCGCGTTTGTGAATTGATTAACTTAAATCCCATTTATTAGTAAAACAATTTACTTCCTTGAAATGGTTTTAGACTGTAGGGCTTTTAGACTGATACACAATCAGAAACATTATTTGAGTCAGTCATCTACTGGTATATCAATATGAGCTTCGATTTTGATGTCTTACATAGATGCCACAAACCTCAACGAATAACATTCATCCTACGCACCAAGCGTGAGTTGATCGACTAATCTATAATTCTAAGAAGGAAATACCTAAGGAAAACAATTCAAGGAAATTTAAGATGGATTGATAGAGCTTCCGAATTTAGACCAGAAGGGCCAGTGAGGACATAAATGTGTTCAAGCCTGTATACGTTTGCTAGTTTTGCCTGCTCACAGAACGTTGCTGATAAGGATTGTTATATTATGGGAATAAATGTTATCTCATCCACTGGTACAACAATTTACGTCCATGCACCGGTTTCTAATGCGGAGTCCCAGGCAAATGCGCAACCAGTAAAATTGTATGAATAAATCATCCAGTTTCGTCTGAAGATAAGCTGGGATTTTGGTGTTTTACAGCCACACTCAACCTGATAGATTGGACGGGTCCTTGGGTTATATATACCCGTGTAACTCATACGATATCCACCTTGATCCACCTAGCAGGTTTATTATTTAAACGTGTTTTAAGGTTTCATAAGGGGAAACATACAATCTGTTTGATGAATAATTTAATTTTCCGAACCATCTAGTGTTCTGTAAACGTGTGTTGTGCCGTTTGCTGTCTGTGCGAGCATTACCCGTTGCAGACAGTGTGATCAACCGGCGATCAAAGGATGATATGAATAGTCAATCCCAGCCAGGTTTTGAAGACGTGCTAAATGAACTGATGAAATAGTTGATTTTCATAGAAGGCCTACCCTTTTCTAATCGACATCATGAGCAAAAATTCATAGTTCACAAAATCAATATCTCCATCCAGTATGCGTTCTTGATAATCTGCACTTCTAAAGTAGTGATTACCGCCGGTTTATTCAAATTAGTGTGAATAGTGAAAAAGTTTATTCGCCTAATTAAGCAGTCGGTCACGTATGGAATGTGATGGTTTAGGGTTACTAGTTTTCCTAATTACAATTTAATTAGTGTGTAGGATGTTCAGTTTGCTTAACTACGGCATAAGAATTCACACAAGTCAATCAGTCTTTCCGTATGCGCTTTTGCACACCTTGAGTAAATTTTTAGTACTATACATCATTTACGTAGCCAAAAAATACAACGATTTTTGAAGCAAAATATGGGAAGAAAAAAATTATTAAAGCAGTAGGTTAGGAATTGTTCTTATAATCGATACCGGAGAAACTAAGAAAATTGTAAGAGAAAGTAAGATAAAACTGCAATAAGACAATGCACGGGATGACAGAAATTTAAATTTTTGCACTGGTAGATGGGAAAAATATTGCCTTAGACCATTGTTGATAAACTTGGCAGAGTTGGATAGCATTTTGTTAGAGAACTGCCCAAAATCCAGTTGATGGTGTGTAACAAATTGTAAAAACTAAGTACCCTGGAAATATAACAGCATTTATCAATATGCTTCATTGACATTACCAGTGGAGTGTATTCCTTCTTCAACAGTCCTGCAAAGATGCCTGGTAAAGAATACCACAAACATGGAAGAATGAATGCACACACACTTAAAAACAAGGTTATAAGGGACGGTTAGAATTTTGAGCTCGAGAGCGAAAAGCGACAGTTTACTCACTTTGTCAAACGTGACGTGTGGTGACCGTCGAATAATGTTGGTCGATAAAATGCCAATTCAAGTCAAGTCAACTCAGGAAATACTTTTGCACCCTGATGGTTGGATTTTCAATACATGCACTGGTACCGTCAATAAAATCATCTTTTTTATAAAATAAGCAAAGAAAACAACAAAACCAAAATTGCTCAACCAATCAAATTTCGTCATTCGGTCAATACAGACTCTTGGAAAACGGGCTGAATAAAGTGAAACAGACATTCTTTAGGAAGATGTACGTGAAACCAAAAGCTTAAAAACGGATCGAGTAGACGATGTAGATATCGCCTATGAAAGGTCACTATGTAGTGGGTGGAAAGAATCCGTAATTATCCGCGTACATAATCGTTCACAATTACGTTGATGCCGTGAAACAACAGTGTCAATAAGAACAAGTCTGGGAACTCCATTGCATTTAGAAACGAGCTTTATTGACCTGACAATTAAGATACAGTATTTCTTTGAAGATCCTGCGAAGAAAACTGGAGAACAAAAGGGAAGGATTCAAGCGCACACAAATTTAAATACCGTATTGTAGGGAAAAGATACTATTCTGAGTCTAAGGTCAAATAAGGATATTTTTCTTTCTTTCGATAATACTTCCTTGACATGTTCTGACCATGTGAGATTAGAAGACAATAATACATCAAGATATTCAACAGTAAACGACCGGGGTATTTGCTGATCGACAACACAAAGGGGCGAAAAACTGGCTAAAAGAGTACAATGACGGGCAGCAGGAAGGAGGGAAAAGAGAAAATCTTGACTTTTTATAGGGTTGAGTGTGAGATGCCATAATGAAGACCAGTTTACAATCTCTGACAGTTTTTTGTGCAGTCTATCGGGACACACTGTGTAATGCGAATCACAACCAAATACTACATCGTCGGCGTACTTTAATCCAATGAAATCCTATGAAATGGGGAGTTGACTCAGATACAAAGAGAAAAAGAAAAGAGAAACAATAGCTCCTTGAAGAACTCCAGTGTCAACTGCTTTGATGGAGAATGTCCGATTATTCAGGCACGTTAGCTGTGTTTGAGACATAAAGTAGTCACGGATGAGCAAACAAATACTGGGTTAAACTCCCTTCGTGAATAGGAGATCCAGTACTATTGACCTGTCGACACAGCCGAAGGCGTTTTTATAGTCCAGAAATACAAGTCTAACAATTTTTCGCTTTTTGTCCAAAGCCGATGCTACTGAGTGAACCAGATATGCAACGGCGTCCAGAGTAGAGCGTGAAGCTCTGAAGTCCAATTAATGGGCATCTTTGCCACAATCTTTTGGGACAACATGAAAAACACTCAGCTTCTCAAAAGCTTTCAGAAGCATGGAGGTGCAATCAATTGGTCGATATTTTTCTGGCTCTATTTTGGGGACAGGCGTTATCTCGACTGGCCTCCATATGTCAGAAATCTTTTCGGTGCGCAGACAGCTGGTGAATAACTTCACCATAGGGACTGATAGGACACTGGCACACTCTTTCATACCTACCGGAGAAAAGGCATATGGACCTGTAGCTTTGCTTACTTTGGTCTCACGTAACTATTCATAAACATCACTGGGTTCAATCGTTGGACGTGGAGTGGTACTTGTGAATGTATGAAGAGTATTATTAAACGGCGATGAGCAGAATTCAGCATTTGGCTTATTTACATCAACGTTATTACTGATTGAACTTATGCCACAGAGTCTCTTTAACGTTCTGCACAGGCTACGACAGTCTGTATTTTTAAGTATTGTTTCAACATTCAACGCATTCAAACGTTCAACCTCGGCTTTTACCAGTGCCTTCGTTGTTTTCACTTCAGACTTTTGCCCTTGCTGGTATGCCTTTTCTTTCTTTCACCTCAGCTGTTTGAGAATCGGTGAGGAAAATCTTTCCGATTGCACAAAAATAGTTTCAGTAGGGCAACACTGATCAAAGCAAAAATTGAGATATCCAGTTTTTTGCTCGCAATATTTTGATAGATCATCATCATAAAAAATGTCAAAATCGGTGAAGGAAACTGTGTCGTTGAGCTTTGCTAGATTTTAAGATGGGGAGTTCTTTTTTCTGACTTTCCACGGAGGTTTTACCATCATACGACTGTGCCGAGTTTTGCTGTAGGTAGTAGAGCATGCTTTGATTAAGCAGTGATCATAATTGCTAAGTGGTTTGATAGGGCAATAACTTAGAATTTTATATTATATATATTATACATATATTTATATTATTGATGATAAGATAACTGCTAAAAAGAGAACAATTATGTTCAACAGAAAGATGAAAAAAGAATATCACTCGACGTTTTATCGTGTTATGTATAACTCAGAAACATGGAGACCGATCCACTATCTTTTAAGTTTTGTTTGCAATCTATTGTAGCTATCCGTTTTGGAGTGTTCATAACGAAGGTGTACATCATTGGTGTACCTGAATCTAATGAAATATGGTTGGATAGGGTGTTGACTGACATGCACACAGAAGACGAAAGGTCGGAAAATGGCTATTTGAAGAACACCGATGTTGGTAGCTGTTGTGAAAGATGTTTGTTTGTTTGCGGAAGTGTATTTGGATGGTTAAGAAGCCACGGATAAGCATACATATATTTGGTTCTTCACCGTTTCAGAGGAGAAATGCAGTAGTTTTGCTCTATCCACACAGCCAACAGCGTTTTTATAGTCGGAAAACACCATTATGACGGGATTTGTTTTTTGTACAGAGTCGATGCTACTAAATGAACCAGATAAACTATGGCGTCCAGTCAGGTCAAGTCGATATATGCTTTTATTCACCTCTTTTGGAGAATTTTATGCTTTTATACCGTGCATAATGACCAGTTAAAACGTACGAGGAAAAGTAATTTGACATTGTCTAAGGCTTGTAAAAATTACAATAAACAGATGACGGATTCTGAGATTGGGGCCAAAGGACTGTTTCGTAGTTCAACAGTTACCGTTGTTGAATCCAAAAGCAGTCGGACCAAGTAGAGTAAGATTAAATTGTAAAAAAAGTCGTGAGGGAATGCAAACGTTTGAATTTAGCACCTGCGAAGGAGGTTGATATTGCTTTCCAGAGGTCCGTAAACAAAGGATGGGTTGAATCAAAAAGTATCCTCAAAGAAAACTCTTTACAAGTGTTAATTTGCGTAGTGACAATGCATTCCACTGGAACGCTCCTAAGTATGCCAATAAATTTGAAATATGCTTCAGGGATTATACAAACAATTTGTAGCACTTTTGCAGCAAACCTGGAAAAATGACGAGGAAGCAGTATCATCAAAAGGAAAAATACATGCAATTGCGAATCTTAAAATCAATCTTTGTGGTGCTTATAATATTTTAAGTTCGAAGGAATAAAGGGAAAGTTTCCAGATATTGCTAAATGTAACATTAACAAGCATTGACCAGGTAAGATTGTGTGTCAACTTGACACCTAAATATTTGACATATTTTAACCTGGAGATATTGTCATCGGTAACACTAAAAGTAGGAAAACTATTTGTTACAGCTTCACTAGAGTTTCCTCCTTTAGAAGAAAACGATATATCCCGACATTTAGAAACATTGAAAATAAGAGAGCGGGAAGCTGACCAACTAACAATTTCAACTTTGGATTTGTTGATCGGCCACAGCACTGGTATGTTTGCAGCCAAGAACAACATCATCCGCATACTTGAAACGAAGGAATTGAATTGAAATAGGAAGTTTTTCTACGTTTAAAAAAAGAAGAGTGAAAGAATAGTACCCTGTATAACACCAACGTGTGTAGGGTGGGGTAAAGTATTTTCACCGTTATCCTGCGGGAAATGAGCACTGGCAGTGAAATAGTCACAAATTTGTCTACAAATATTAGGATCAACACGTGTTTCAGAGAGCAAATACACCCGGAGGCATTTGAATAGTCCATGAATATAAGTCTCACAATTTTACAACCAACATCTTATCCCTTTGCAATGAAAATGCACAAGGTATGAGATGGCATCTAGAGTGGACCTTGATGGTTTCTACACAAACTGATGGCTGTCGTCTAACTGGACATCTCTGGCGATCTCATCAGACCATAGTTTTTTGAGAGATTGAAACATCACAGATGTACAGGCGATAAGACGATATGTGTTTGGTTCTTGTTTAGGGACCGGAGTAATCTTGGTTGTCTTCCATAGGTCAGGAGTTTGTCCATCGGTGAGACATTTTTTGGATAAATATGCTAAAGATATGGACAGAATATCAGCACATTCTTTTGAGATGACTGATGAGAGTGCATCAGTACCACTCGGTTTGTTTCCTTCCAATTTTCGCAAGTTGTTATAGACCATGGTTGGTTCAAGTCGAGTCAGTGATATTATTATTCTAAAATACACAGGCATCTATCGAATTCTTCATTACCAATCATCCATAAGCTTATCAAATATATAAACAGAAATATCCAATTTAGGAAAGCTGTGTTAATAGAATACACGTAAATTTTGGACGGACAGTTAGCGAAGCCCCACGAATGCCCATTTTCATATGCTGAAATCACCTCAACCTCATTTAAAAAACAATGTTTTATTTTTGTTATCTTTTGAAATTGCACAAGGAAAAGTGAGCTATGAGGTCTGGACGATAAAGTACATTAAGTAAGATATGGTTAACAGAACAAGTTCATTTGCGTGCACTCTCCGCCACCACATGTCCGATAAATTATGTTATGAGACTCTGAGTGATATATACGCGTGAATAGCTAAGATACCTGAATACTTGATACCGCTCTTATAAACCGTTAAGTTGTACCATTTATTAGTTCAGACATGAATATTTTTAACTCCTATCCATGAACACTCAAAAACCAGTTCAGTGTTATCTAACAACCTTGATCTTAAACACATAAAACCGGCAACTATCCGTAAGCACACTTACAACTGTTGCCCTCATAAGGACGAAAACTCATCAAGGTAACCCTTACATCATACGAAAGTTTAAAAGAATAACTAACGAACATGTTGGACATTCTCTCCGAAACGTTTCCAGCAATATAAAATTATTGTAAATCTTTATTTCATTTCAGTTTAATAAGCAACGGACGATCATATCGCTAAGAACATTGATCAGGGTTCCCGGACAGATGCTTGTCCCGTCTGTTTAAATAGTGGTCTCACCTTTTAATGTGAAACGACATCTAGGTACGCATTCAAAAGGAAAACCGTTCGAATGTTTCTAATGTGATGAATCTTTTTTCTGAGGTATACAATTTGTATCGTCATGAAAAAATGAAGACACACTTGATGGAGAAGTGAGTGAGCATACATGTGACTATTGTGGTTCTAAAGTAAGCTCTCGTCAATCAATATAACACCACAGAATAGAGTATCATTTGGATAAAAAACACGAGATGGGCTTCTGAAGTACTGATGCTCAATTTGTGGAAAATGTTTATATCATAATTGAATCCTAAAAAATCATCAGGTTGGGCATTCCGGTAGTAACCAATTCGAATGCAAAAATTGCGGACAACGATTTCCGCGAAAGCGTAGCCTTTTGAGACACGAATGTC
>JBBHEA010000075.1:0-40139 GCA_038088235.1 Zacco platypus | reverse complement strand
TTATCGTGTAGACATCCAGAAGGTATAAGAGAATTTCATATCCAAGGGAACAAAGAAGAACTTACAAAAGGGAGTGCAGTTGTTAAATTAGTTAAAAACATCTCATAGCATTGCAACATCTGTGGCAAATATGTTTTCCTCAAATCTGACTGTTTAACCACATGCGCCATTGTTCATAGTGAGAAGCTAAAAATATTAGCTTGCATGCATCTCATGTTGGGATATCACTGAAGAATGCCAAAGATTTTTATGCTACATTCGGCACCTTACCTTACCTTAACTTTGATCCTCTCAGCGCCAGAAGGCGCAGAAGGCCTGGACATTTTCTTTCCACTGCTTTCTTGGGCCGGACAGTTTCCCAAGAAGATGTCGTCGGACGTTGAGCTTCCAGAAGGCCTTGACCCCATATCGTCGAACCACTAACATTGGATGCGTTAGCTTCACTCTAGTTAATTCTATCCGTAACGTCTATGGTGTCTGTAACAATCCTTTCCACGATGGAAGGTTGTCAGCCTTCTGCCCAACCTCCTTACTAGGAGGACCAGTGGTTTTATGTTGGTTCGCGGCACCTTATTTGTATCTTTGGTGTAACCCTCATATGAGGGATGCCCCATCACTACGCTGTATGGTCCCAGCGAGAGACACTGTGTACTGAAATCTCAGAATCGGAACAATATGTGCCCGACCTTAAAAAAAGTTTCGTTAACACTCCTAGAGCTATATCAAACGAATCAGTAGATCCATTTCATAGTTGTTTCGTCAAAAATCTTCCGTTCAATTTCATACAGGATAAATCAGTGTTCATATTATTTACTGAACAATACACAACATTCAGTTATTAAATAAAGATCAAAATCTACTCGCGATGGATTATCTATGCTTTCAGTCAAGTAAAAACAATGATGAGGAAGTCCGTAATTGTTTTTATTTTTGTCCTAATATTTTATACAGTATGTCAGATGGCCGTTCATCACATTTTATTTACTATCTATGGGACCCATTTCTCGATTTGATCAACGTATGCGAATCAGTCAGCTAGTCCACACAATATAATCTGACAACAAACCAGAGAAAAAATATTGTAAATTTTGTTGGTTTTATTGAGCAGATTAAATGATTCACAAAATGATTTATAAATGCAAAGTGACTGAAGTTGACATGCAGAAATTCTGATAGCATTGTTCCAGTATTTTCTTATCTTATTCCATAATAAATTAAATTTTCAAACATCTCCTCTTCTTCTTGGCCACTGGTTCCACTGCAATATAACAAGCGATTTTTTAACAGAAATAATAAAAAGGTAGAGAAGAGTTCAATAAACCATTGAGAATAGCTGTGTGAGCCAATTTGAGTTTGTATTAACGTCTCATCAGGATTAAATCTGGATTGTTTGCAAAGTTATAGCAGATAAAATTCAATCCAACGTAAGCGTACAAAATATAACTTCAACTTGACTAAAACATTATTTTGAAATCACAATTACATAAATTTTTACTCATGATACGTACGCATATTCTTGGTATACACCTTGTTTTACGCATCAATCACTCAATTCAACCAGCTAGAACATGGATTTACAATTGGAACAACACACTACAAGCTTCAACATAACAGTTTTCGAGTAAAGTTAGGTATTGCAGGTAATTTATTACCTGCATATTCTTTCTGGACGAAATCTCTCACAGTCTCAATATTATTTTAGACCCAACAGAACTCAGACGTTATTATCATCATTTCATCAGATAGCTGTCACATCCCTCCGTTTTATGTCCGCGTGTATCCCGTAAAATTCGTGAAAGCTGAAATACTGTCAGATTGCCTAGGCCAGCAAGTGCTCAGACATCGAACACTACTATAAATTTTTATGAATATATGAATATATGATGCATAAAATCAATTGCTATAGGAGAATTTTATGGTTCCCAGTTTACCAGAATGCAGATAGGAAAAACATGTTTATATTTCTTTTTTCATAGTACATCGTTGGTATGATCGTCGAGAGCATAACCATCGAGGGCATGAACGCCTGCTGCAGAAAAACTTTTATTATTTTGAACAACTATGGAAACCATTGTCATAAATGTTTTCATTTTTAACAGTATAATACACTGGATGAATAAATTTTGAAGTTTATAAATAATATCCGAACACAGTTGTATTTCGAGACTGTGGTCTGTAATCGAGCTGTATCAAAGTCGGATTTAATATAACAGCTCACCTACCACCACAACACCACCAACAACAGAAAACAAATGAATTATTCACCAAAGTTCTGTGTTATAGCAGGGTAATATGATCTGTTTTAACTCACGTTCGGCTGACAAATAGTGGTGAAAATAAATAGGCAAGATGAAACTCGGCTGACGTAAAATATACAGATTCATTAACTAAATCTACGCTTCGAAAAGACTGTTAATCACGATTGGTGAACTAAATAGAACGAATCGGGATTCACAGTAAGTGGGTTGTAAAATAGAACAGGATAAGTTAGTGTACGCCAGTACAATCACATTCATCGGGCGTTTGGAGGAATAGTATTGTTGTTTTTGTATGAAATCTCGGAAGGTACTAATCATCTCTGAGTTGGTAGCGCAAATCTTGCTAGATTTTTCTGCAGTTACATGTTACAAATGAAGTTTGTAGCATTGGTAACTCCAGTGTTTATTTACTCCACACGTCTATTTTGTTACTTGTCGGTCGTTCAATGAAAGTAAGAGTGGCTGGTGGTATTTGGTTGTTCCATAGCTCAACATCCACGAAAGTTACATAACACAGGAATTTCTTTTGTGCCTTTAACTGATTATCGGGACGAAAATTCACTGCCATGTGCTGACGAAATGGGCTCGCCTCCGTTTAGGCGGAAACTATACATGTATTAATTGATTACTCTAAACGTTGGAAAATTAAGTACAACGTAGAAACACACCGGCATATTGTGTGTTCAGCTATCAGCGTCATTCTGATCATAATGCCTTCCTTGCTATGATGAAACCTTTAAGGGTAAAACACACCAGATGGCAGTTGCGGGGTTTTAGCACTTCTTAACAAATGTTTTCCCATTGAGAAAAACTACATTTGAATATTATCTTACGAATGGTTGCTTAACACAATAAAATATCAAGTATAAATACTCAAAATAATTAACCTTTGCATGGAGCTATCAAAATTGTACCGTTTGAACATATTTTTATTGACAACTTTGAACTCACTCTCTGAAAAAGTTGAAAAACATAAAAGCGACTCTTTATAATCAGTCGTCGTTTTCCGTGTGCAAAAATAAAATTTTTATTTATAATTTTATTCTGAATAATTCGTAAAACACTGAATCAGGTTGGGCACGCTTTGGTTTTTTTAAATGATATCAATACATCTTTCAGCTTTGTATATTCTTTATCACCTTTCAGAAAACGATGGGGACTTAACTTAACTTAATTCTCTTCACGTCAGGAGGCGCATAAATCCGGGACATTTTCTTTCCAATGTTTTTAGTCCTGGGCCGCTTGTCAGACAGTCTCTTACAAAGACCACCCCGTTCCATCTTTTTCTTTATCTGCAGTTCGACGTCACGTTGTCTAGCCCTTCTGTTTTTCCCCTCGGGTTTCCATACCAGAGCAACAGTACAGTCACTGATTGGATGCCTTCTCAGCACATAGCCAATCCAGTTCCTTCTACTCTGTCTTTTTCATCTCGGATGCTCCCTATATTCGCTAATTCCAGGACACTCCCACTGGTGAAATGTTGTTGCCAGTGAATTCAGAGGATTTTTCTCAGGCACGTGTTTTCGGAGGTTTCCAGTTTTGTCGCTTATTTTTGGCCATCTTCTAGGTTTCACATCCGTTCAGCAGCAATGAGAGAACCACAGTCTTGAACAATATTTCTTTGGTGTTCCGCCCAATGTCTCTGGCATGAATTACTTTGGATAGATTACCAAATCTACACTCGCTAGATCCATTCTTCTCTGATTATCAACTGTACTGCCACCGTCATGGGTCACTTCTGCACCAAGGTATATAAACCGCTCTTCCTCTTCTACATCAGCTTGCATCACTCGCAGTGTATCTGCCTTCTCACAGTTCACCTTCATCATCTTGCATTTCTGAGCGTTTAGCTTGAGACCAACATTTCCTGCGTTTTCTCTATTCTTATGGTTTTTGTTTGAAGTTGGTCGAAAGTGGATGGCAGTAGGACTATATAGTCAGCAAAGTCTAGGTCCTCAAGTACCGTGTTGGAGTTCCATCTTACGTACCTGTATTATAATTCTTTATTATCTGCCTCATAATGATGAACATAAGACACAAAAGTTCCGACATGTAACAGCCTTACTTGACTTCAGTTTTCACGGAAAACCATTCCGTTATCCATCCTTCATCTATCACTGCGCACTGAAAGTCGTCGTATAGTACTTTGACGATAGTGATCAGTTAGCTTGGTAAAGCATATTTCTTCATGATGGCCCACAAGCTTCCTATGTCAATTGAGTAAAAAGCCTTTTCGGAGTCCACGAATTGGATGTATAATGAGACGTTCCACTAGCTTTCCTGTTCCAGTATGTTTCACAGGATGAAAGTTTGGTCAACGGTACTCCTTTCTGTCCGAAATCCAGCTTGTCCCTTTCGAAGGCATCTATCAACTCCACCCTGTATTCTTCTGATCAAAATCTTCCTAAGCACTTCGTTGGCTATCCGTAAGAAGGATTAGTTCTATCCAGCTCCCACAGTCTTGTAGGTTTTCATTCTGTAAGGGCTTACAGACAAGTGCTTGTTTCCATTGGTCAGGTACACTCTCATCCTGCCAGCTAATGTCAAAATTTGTGTCAATACCCCACGTGAGACACCCACATCTTCCTTAATCATTTCTGCTTTAATTTGGTTTAACCTTGAGTAACAGATTCGCATAACCTGGATTGTCTGCATGACATCCTGCTTGGTAGGCACATCTATCGAAATCTGATGAGCTACTCCCTAACACTCTCTTCAATTTTTGGTTGAACTAGAGACTCTACTCTATTAAGCACTTTCTGAAAGTGTTCTTTCCACCTGTTCAACCTTTCCTCTTTCCTCTTCAACAGCATTCCGCCTTTACTTTTAACTGCAGCAGACTTTTTGTGACATTAACCTGCCATTCGTTCATCTATTTCATACAACTCTTTTTGCCTACCGTTTTGTGCTGCGCTGTGGCCTCTGTGCCTTGACTTCCATTTAACTTCTTTTGTCTTCCCTGACGTTTTTCTTGACTTCTTTGTCCTTTTGCATGTAGGATTCTCTCAGCATAAACGTGGTTCTTTCAGATTTTGTACTGTAGATTTACCACTTTTTATTTTTCTCTCATCTATTAGTTTACAAGTTGCATTAATAATCCAAGGTTCACTCTTCCTTTTCCTGTAACCAAAGACTTTTTCTGCAACTTCAACATAGGCCTTCCTCTGCTGCTCCCACAGTGTATTTAGGTTATCATTGTTACCACTCTCTTTATTTCGTTCGGTCCATTTAATTCTAACAGCATCCGTATATTTATTTCTGGTTTCTGTATCGATCGGTTGCTGAACATCCAGTCTTGGTTTAACTTTCTTCTAGTCTTGTAGGTGCTGAGTTGCAGTCTGATTCTTGTTTTCACCAAATAATGGGCACTGTCCACATCAGCTCCCAACACGGAGGACCCCCATTGCCCGCTAATTATGAGGTAATCGGTCTGAGTTCCCACTGTTGATACTCATGTTACTCTGTGAATATCATTGTGCACAAATAATTTACCAGTTTCGATAACGCCAATAATATTAAAAAATTAACACAAGCTTTCACCTTTGTCATTCCTGGTTCCAAGCCCTAGATTTTCCATTATTCTCTTGTATCCGTTGTTGTTCTAACAAACTTCGACGTTCGAGTCTCCCATCACGATGATTATGTCTTGCTTGTTGCACTGGTATACAGTCTGCTGCAACATCTTAAAAAAACTGTTCTCTTTCTTCATTAGCTCTCTCATTGTGTGATGCATATACTTGTATCACTGTCAGTCTTCTGAATTTAGAATAAATTTTGCCATTATTATCCTACTGCTGAAAATTTTCTACTCCATCAGGGCCTTTTTGCGTATTTCCTAATCAGTATGGCGACTTCACCCTCATGCAGTTCTCCATCCACTGCGTGCAGTACTGCATGACCAGTTGCCAGCTCCTGTCTACCCGCTCTTGTCCATTTGCACTCGCTGATCCAAGCAGGTCCAGGTTATACTGCTCCATCTCTATGGCAATCCGTACCGCTGCCCTCATTCTGTACATACTCCTGACATTCCACTGCAATGAACCAAAACTTTACCTGTTTCTATGTACTTTTGGACTCAACAGTGACATGAAGAATGGAGAAGTATAGTTTGACAACAATCCATCCTTCGTAAGAAATTTTACAAGTAATAGGCTTCCTCAAACGCTGTCTTGCCACTATTATAGACTTCAGCAAACAGTTTCGGGATTCGATCACTCTTTGTTCGAGTTTGCGACCCAACTGGTCATAAATTGGTTGTGACGCATTTTGTCATTCTCAAGGACAGACAATTCATAAGTCCCATGATATGGTACTATTAACAATAACTAACACGAATATTGACAGCAAACCTTGAATTCATGCATAAAACTTGACCAAAGCAACAAATCAAGGACACGTGAGTTTGGAACCAAACTAAGCGTACTGACTCCAATCAGCAAACAAATAAACAATATGAATAAGCACCGTCATAACGTTTAGGAAAATGACAGTTAAAGAAACATAAGTGGACAATGCATAAAGTTTGTGCCATTTTGAACGAAAAACTATTGCATTCATGAAGCCACTGTTGTAGAGAAGACAATGCAGGAACAGACCTTTTCATCGGAACCCTATGTGAACGCATTTCTCTGAGGTTTTTCTTTTACCGAGCACTCTTCTATTGTATGAGCTCAAACGAAACTCTGATATTAATATTTGACAAATAAGGATGTAGTACTAATCGATAAAACCCTATTCCTAATATGATATTCCTATGATATTCCTAATATTCCTAATAACAATATCCAACAATCGATTGAGCTTCCATAAAAATATGGTTGCATGTACAGTGTCTGAGCTGAAGTACGTTAATGTGAAGAGAACGTCACCCACTTGTGCACTCGATACATACCGACAAACCACTCCGTACTTCATACAGGTACCCCTTCAAACATTTGACCATGGTACACTTGACCTATTCACACAGCTGCTGAAACTACTTTGTTCTTCTATCCTAAGACAAGTAGGGAGAAAACGATCTGGCTATCGAATGCTTTACTTGCTGAAGTGACTGACCAAATATGTTGTAGAGGAGTGTATATGTGTGTGTATGAGAAATGAGCGTCGGGCCGTAGTTATCAATTGGGAGTAGGTCAGTTATGCCTGAACAGTCGTCTCCTGTCTGGTCATGAATTCGGCTGCTATATATAAATAACACAGTGTGCACGTACGTGTGGTGCTGTGGGATAGTAATCGGTCATAATATTGAGTACTGTATTACTTCCTCCTGTTGATGAAATAGTTTGCTACATTTATTAGTTCCGGTTTGGTGCGTGTCGTGTTTCAGCTGATAAACCCTGGCTCGGACATACCGCTGAGTACCATTTCACATGAAATCTCAAGTAGTGAGGCATTCAACACGGTAGTGCTGAGGTGTCTTAAAGAAGATTCCTGAATAGTTGTCAACGCACTGTATCATAGCGAGGACAAATATAGTTGTATAGTACCGAACCGTCGGATCCAATAACGTTTTGACTTGGTATATAATCCCACTCTTCATATAATCCAACAGGCTATCTCTTCTTTCTTTCTCTTAGCAAACATCAAACAATACAACGAGTTGATCGGCTTAAATACACATGAGTTTTGTACAGTACTATAGCGTTTTATTTTGCGAAAACCCACTTTGAAGGGTTTCGTGGTGGTCGTCAATGCACATGGTTAGAAACCTCTGGGATCCTGAACCTGAAGGGACAGCGGCTGCGTGAACGATATTTGACTCTCTCTTGAAATGGGTCCTCTATTGTGTGTGGGTGGAGCGTTTTGTATTAAATCCAGTTTGGTTGAAACGCTTGCAAGCATATAAAAAAATGGAGCAAAACTACACGAAATACCAATGACCACAATTTGAGCTAGCTGACGGTGTTTAGTATGGTCGAAAAGAACGTAAATGGGATCTCATTACTTTTTCACCGAGGAACACCGTGTAGTGTGATTCCACCTTGATGATCTGTGAATCCAGCTTCAACTTTTTGAGCCTCATGTATTCACTAGTGAGTTCCTTCACATAGTGAAAAGTTGTTGAATCTAGTTTTGACATGGGACTGATTTGAATATTCAATTCACAAGCAGAATTGGGGCTCGTTATAAAGTCTGTTGCGTAAATTTCATCAACAGCGAGTTTTTGGTATTTAAAGCGTTCATAGTCGAAATTAACTCAACCCAAGTATGCAACATTGTTTTTGTCAGGAAATCGTTGGATTTTTATGCAACGGTAACGTGAAATTTCGAGAGACATAAGTTCGACAGTTGTTCCAATTTATAAGTGGGTGGGTTTTATGTCATGATGTAGTTGCACTAATTTATATATTCGGGTGCTCACAGCTTCTGCATCAGTAACTCCCATTTTGGTCGCCAAAAGTTTTATTCGAAATAAGGGTAGACGAAGAAGATCTGGTTGCCAAATTCAATATGTAACTGAACGGCTGACTCAGTGCGTTGTGAAGGTGTGTACGTTTGTGTATGATAAATGACAATATGGTTGAAGTGATCGATCGAGTGTTACTCAGTTACTCATCAGTCATCTCCAGGATTGCCATGAAGCCGGCTAGTGCAGATCGATAAAATCATATGAGTGAGCGTGTGGTGTAGTGAGTTATACGTTGTCATGTGACTTAGAGTTCTGTTACCTGAGTTGCACCGTTTTTGTGATACAATGGTTAGTATGCTGCAGGTAATATAAGATAAAATATAATTGGTCGGTTATACGAGGTTCGGATGAATACGGTTTCCCCACAGAGCAGGTCCAATGAAATTTTGTGATTAGGTTTAACATTGGTCGTCGCTCATCGCTTACAACTAGTTTGCCACTTCCACTCATCAACTTTTTCTTGAATAACGTAAACGAGAGATATCAAGTTCAGTACAAAAGGGTAATTGATAATGTATCACATTCATTAAATTTCTCAAATCAATTCTATGTGCACATCACTCTTGTATGAACAGTCATTTATTACTTTTACACGTGGTTTCTTCATTGAAACTATATATATCATTATATGAATATATAAATATGGAACACAATAAGTCAATTTTGATAAATACATATTCGGCATAGGCTAAATTCAACCGTTTCAAGAATATAAACGAAACAGAAAAGGAAAGTATTGTACTTTTCATGGCACGACTCAGGTGAACAGCATGAACACTTGTTGTAAACGAAAGACTTTGATACCTTTATAATTATGAAGACCAAGGTTCATAAATCCCATCATTTTCAACATTAAAGCATAGTGAACAAATAAACTTTGGGGTGTATATAACAAGCTGTTGTTTATGACCAAGGTCGGTATGGATTGAAGTCGACATTATTAAAGAATGTGACCTAACCGCAGGATTCCACGAAAAACAGTATACTGAATTTCCCTTCAATATTAGGGTATTAATCGGGTTATTATGACGCTCTTTCTCACCGACTGAGAAAGGGTAGTGGAAATGATTTGGTAATATGAAACCCGGTTTAAGTAAAATAACAAAAGTTGCGTTAACGTAAACCACAATTTGAAAAATCGTCAAATGGAATTAGTAACGTGCTATCCATAGGCTAAATAGATTAAATCATTGTGTTTCCTTGATAAACTTGAACAGGGCAGTAGGAACAGCACTGTTGTGGAACGAATTGATTTCGTTCACTCAATTCAACCGCGCACAAAAAAACCATGCAAATACTTCACACGAACAGGACAAATAGGTTTCATTCATATTTCCGAATCGATGTGAAAAGCTCTAAACCACGACAGTTTTAGCGTTACTCTCAATTCCTTCTAAACACAAAGAAGTCGATTGGTGAGCGAAGCCTGGATGAGCTTCAAACGACTGAATTGTTTGTACATCGATAGGATCTGGAATATTGAATGGAGTTCAAATTGGTGCCCTGTCTCGACTATATGTCTTCTGATTAAGGACGTAAATTTTGTTTTGATAGACCCGCTGAGAAACGATAAAATAATTTCGGTGAGCGTGTAGTGTGATAGGTACTACGTTATCCTTTTGCTTGGTGCACCATATTCCTTCATACACGCTCACAAGCTTCCGCTGTCAATTGAGTCAAAGTCCTTTCCTCAGTGCACAAAGTGGATGTACAATATAACGTTCCACTTGCTGAACTGTTCCAGTATGTTTCACAGGATGAAAATTTGGTCAACGTTACTCTCTTCTGTCCGAAATCCAGCTTGTGCTTTCGCAGGTATCTATCAACTTCATCCTGAATTCCTATGATCAAAATCTTCTTATTCACTGCTAACTATCTGAAACAGGGTTACTCGTCCTCAGTTCCAAAAGTCTTGTAGGTTTCCTTTCTTTTTAAGTTTGCAGATGAGTCATTTTTCCACTGGTCAGGTACTCTATCCTTCTGCCAGATAATGTTAAAATGTTTGTCAATACCACATCTGCCTTAATCATCTCTGCTGTTATTCAGTCTGTCCCTGGCGGCATACCAGGTATAGACATGGGTTAAAAATTAACAAATATGGATTGAAACCCATCTAGACACAGCGTTAGTTACTCTAGATACTCCCTGCTTGTAAATACAGTTATTGCACAGATCTATCAATAGTAAATTTAAAAAACAAAAATCGTTTTCACTCGCAAAAACTACTCAGATATTTTAAGATTCTGCGCGTCCGTGTTCTCACGTTCCCTGGGCGATTCCCTCAGACAGACTGCACGTACTTTTACGTTATCATCCGGATTACATGGAATTATCAGTTAACAGTTTTCCGTCAAGTTAATTTCAACTACGTTCTACTTGTATACATTTGTGTAGTGGTTCATCCAGAACCAGATTTTATTTTAAATATTATCCGGGAAACGAACTCGTGTTAACTATTTTGGTTATTTCAATCGTGTATTCCACATGACCCTCATTGCAAATCTATCCGATTTAAACAATGCATTTAAATTTGTCTATTTTTGTGCGTGATACCAGTTGTTTTTGTTTTTTGCTTAAGATAAATACAGTAGATGGTTATAAAAGGTTTCATTCCAGAATAAAGCTAGCATATTTAAACCGCATAAGTTACTCAGGTGCGTGTAATCTCAATAAACTGCGAGCCTGAGTAATTCACTCGTCTACGAAACATTTTCGACAAACATTTACAAATGCCTGATCTATGGGTCATGACATCTGTTAGGGATTCAGCTTCGAAATGTACTAAGTGGTTTACACATGGTCCAGAAAATATCTAATATAGATTGAACCCATGTAGACACAGTGTTAGGCAATCTAGATAATCCCTGCTTGTCAACACAGTTATTCCACAGATCTATCAACAGTATATGTGAAAGGAAAAAATCGATGCCGCTTGCAAAACTCGATTGGATTTTTCAGTTTCTGGGGTTCCTCAGTTCAACACTACACACTATAAGAAGCTGTTTGAGAGGAACGTTGACTTCTCATCACAATGATCGACTCCTTGTTAAAAATAAATCATGGAAACATGAATAAACCTTCCATTCACCTGGTATTTACGCAGGTGATCAAAATCAATAACATTTAGTAAACGCAAAAGTGTAAACTGGAGTCCTCAAAGGGAAAAACGCTTTGAAAACTGATTGTTCTAGTTTACAATACTAAATTAAATACGTTATACAAAATATAAAACACATGAACCGGCACCTTCAATATTTCATGCTTAATGAACATTTGCGACACTTTCTGAATGATTTTGGCAGAAGAACTCAATATTTTTAACTACAATGCCTACTTTCCCAGCTTCAAGCTAACAAACGTTCAGCGGTTTTACCACTTGTTTCGAATGGATTACTTTCTTCTGCGAGTATTCCGGATTTTGGTTATCATAATTGATTTGTATCAGTGATGGATGCATGTAAAATCTCAGGAAAATTTGCGGACATGAAAAAATCTTATTCGCATATGCAAATGCCTACACGTCTCTTCGAAGGATTTCTGAGAGACACAATCAAAGGTTTAAACTTTTGGTTACATTTGCACTTTGAAATTTATCGAGCAATTCCACCATGACTTATTGGAATGCAGTTATAATAAATTTCAACACATTCACCGGTTGTTTTCAATTTTCATAGTTCTTTACTTTGTTCAACTCTTTTCCAACAATTAAGGAAAAAAAGAGTGGAACGTATCATTTGAACGTTTGATGAAAGTAGTTCTTATGACGTATATCCCTTAAGATTCTCGAGGTCCTTGGCTGTTTGAATAGTGCTGCTAAGTGTATTAGATTGATCGAAAATATTCCAGTCAAGTCATTACATTTTCATGTTAAATGCTCAACATGAAATTTATCATCTTTAATGAAACCATCAAACTTAATGTATTCGGATATCAATACTCATGAAGCATTTAATTTCATTGATGAATATTTGCTCCTTTTATAATTAATTCAGTCAAGATTTGTTGAATATTTCGACGATAGCTTATCGGTATTCACCTAGATTGTGAAGCGTATGGAATACAAGATTAAAGCACAGTATAAATACAGTGTTCAACGCTCTAGTTGGGCTTCGTATGATGTGAAAAAATGGTAATAATTTTTTAGTAGTCGATTTGAAGCAAAGAAAGCAGGTTTACTTAAAATAACGGCATTTGATTTGTTTCGATTTTTGAGAATCGTTAGATGAACACCACACATCATTCTGAGATGGTGCTGGAAACTATTTCTGATCAGCACATGAATCGTGTTGCCGTTGATATTTTATAGTGAACATCGATGCCAATAGCTTTTATTCGCTTTCGGTGCCCAAAATCAACAAACAACTGGGAGATTCCAAAGCACATTCCGGAATCGTCACAACCACAGGATTTATGATATCCGCATGTCTTAATTTACAAAGCTGGAATAAACAATTCAAAAGCAATTCAAAATGAGTGCCACATTCGTCGATACACTACTCCACGCTTACGGATGAAAATATATCTTTCTTCTTCAAACATGTCTAATAAAAAATTTAGTATACTCTTACAACAAATCAACTTTGTTTGATGGTAAATTTGAGGTTAACTCCGGGAATATAAAGCACATTAATCATTCCTGTAGACTAAAATGGGTTTGTCCCTTGAGGAAGAGAAATATAGATGGTTACAATAGATATTGGTTGGCATATTTGAAATGCACCAAGAAACGGTAAATCTCAGAGTAAATGTAATTTATGAGTAAAATATAAACAGTTATGCACATTTTCACATATCTCTTCATACAGTCTCCACGAAACACACAAATGTATAAACTATGAGTCACGACATACGTTTGTGCATCAGCTTTGTATTGTATTCTGATTGGTATGTAGTTACCCAGTAATTAACCACATTACGATCAGTTTCATACTTATTTGTAATAAATTACCCTTTTTCTGTTTCCCTATTTATACGCATAATATATACCAACGTTGCATTTAAATGTTCCGATAAATAACTTTCGATAAAAGTTATTTCAGTTCCAAGGCTGGTCGAGAATACACTACCACAATACTAACGATTATTAACCCAACGATGACGAGATTTCTTCCTCGTGGAGGTGCAGCAGTGTTTAGATAAATGCTCACCAGATATGATATCTGCATGTCTCAATTTGCGATGCTGGATTAAAGAGGCTATGGAATTCAAAATGTACGACAAACAAATTGGTATTATTAGTAAACGTTTACCAATGAAAATATGCTTCATCTTCAAACATACTAGATGAAGCAATCTGCATTTTCTAACAACAAATGATGTCTGTTCTATTTTGGAGCAAACGTATGCTAATGAAATATGAATCACACTGGTCTTACCGTCAGTGTTAAATGGGTTTGTATCTTTGTGAGGAGACATTCAGATGAATACAATAAATACCATGCTGGATAATGGTGGTAATATTTGGGTTTCATCGAGTCACACGAGATCTCAGAAATAATTGCACACATGAATATGTCATATCCATATATTTACATCCATAAACATTCATCCTGCTGGTTTCCGACGGAAACATTCACAAATACTTGATCTGTTGGTCACACCATTTGTTTAAATTCCAGCTTCAAAATGTATGAGGTGTTTGCATGCCCTCTTATTGGTGTGATGTTATATTGAATTTGAGTACCTTTGCTGGCAGCATTTATTATTTGTATTAACAATCAAAGTTGATCTCCATTACGCATTTACCCGCACGCTAATTTTGAACGTAAATTTTGCGCTGGCCAATAAGAAAGATATGACATTTTATTTCAGATCATCGGTTGGATAAGAATTCAATACCATAATACCACAATAATGTTGCTATCGTGACAGAATATCTTTTGAATATAAGTGTTGCAGCTTTGAGGTGCATCTTTAAAATGAAATTCCCATCATTGGTTTCACAATTAGATTTGATCTTTACAAGTATCGCGATTTGATTTGTTTGATGTTTCATAAGTGAATATTTGTGATCCTTCACTCAGTTGGGGTTCGCTATAACTGTGTTTGAAAAAAGAACACAGCGTTGTAGGTGGCACTGTGTCATCTGTGCTACCTAAAAAATGAAAAAACGCATTGCGATAGATGAATAAACAAAATCAGAGACGATAGCGATGATAAACAACGACCACTGTATAGATTTTACCCAAAATTCACTGTGATTAGATTGATTTGATATACTTTTTGTCATAAATATCAGATACCTAATTGTTTTGTACCCGTTATGAGCTTTGGGATATACTCATGTGTGGATATGAGAATAATCACATTTTATCTTCTATCCAGTCGGTTATCAAAAACGAACATCAAAAACCATTTGAAAACACGTCAGCAGATAGTCCCAAGCTTCACCTTACTATTTATTCACTTTAATTACTTCATATAGTTTATGATGAAATTATGACGAACCAGTCAATCCATGAATCTGTTCTGTTGGTTGAAGGGAGAAAAAGATGTTGACTTTTTCCACAATGATCAGTGAATGTAAACTCAATAAAATGAAATTTTTGAACTCAAGGCTTTGAAGGGACATGCTTGTTAGTTACTCACTTGAGGGTTCAAAAAGTATTAGAATGAACTATACTGGGTCTTGGGATCTCAGAAGTTACGAACGACTTTTGCAAAAATCGTCCTTTTGCGTTGGGAGCCTCATGCAACGGAGTTGGTTTTACATGCGATCCCCACAAATGAACAGTATCAGTTTGTTGGTTAACCCTGCTCTTCTCTGAGAACTGATTCATTATAGAATGTCTCCCAGAATGGGCTTTATGAACAACAATTTGTTGCAAATGTGATGTGTTGTCAATCCATGTAACTGAAAATTTTATAGTAATGGCAGCAACGATGTAGTTCCACATCATTACCTAAGGCGGTATCACCACAATCATGTTAGAAGCAGTGTCGAGTTAACCCAAGAATTACAATTGATGATTATTCTTTTTCCTGGAATAACCTTATGGCCACAATGTGAACACTTCCCAGTGCGGTATAACCGCCAACTTGAGCCTCTCAAACAGATAGGTTGTTCCACGTTCCAAAATTGGAAATATTCAGATGCTTACTTTTGACTAAACTTATGAGTTGAGTAAGATCAGAATGTTTAGTTCAATTCGGTCAAGAATATCTGGATGCTCTCAAAAGTTACCTCCGGTAGTGCAACATACATCAGTTTGCTTAACAAAACACTCTGCAGTTCCATGAGCAAATGGTTGAGTGCTCTCTTGAACAATCTTAAGTATGTGTATGTCATCAGGTGTCTGTTGTGTTTACCAAAACCGTTGAACTCTTAATATCTGCAAGTGCCCTAACTTTCTGTCAATATACGAAACTATGAAATCGTGAATTCAACAGGCGATTAAATGTCGTTTTATAAACAACAGCTCGTTGCAAATTCAGCCAGTTTCTTCTTCAACTCTTTAATGAACCGGAGCCCTCACTTGAATTGCTACAACAAAATTAAAAGAAAAGACGGGCCGCAGGTAGTTTTGGATTTCGTATTTAGTTTAAGGCTATTTTTGAAGCTTTTTTATAAATAGTGTTCAAGTTACATGCCAGTAGCAAACAGAGATGCATACAATCTACGCCTCAGATGGCAGATGGCTTTGAGTCATGTATGAACGTTTAAGAAGTGTATAACAACATGAATGGAGAAAGACCACAAACTGCGAGTTGGTGACATGTACCATCTTCTATTTTGCAGAAAAAGGACGCGACATTTTACGGTACATTACATTTTACAACCAATTGAACGCCCGGTATTGTGATGCTGGTACATTTAAACAATGCTACATGAAAAAAAGACTGACTTTCCATGACCTGATGATCTTGATTATATGGTACAAGCAGATGATGGTGCGCCGTTCTACTCTAATGTATTGAGCACAATCGATAGTATTTTATATTCAATCCTCGGATATACAAGCGTTTTCAGGTTACCAGTATGGACTGTAATTTAGTCATGTTAGGAGAGATGTACTGGATAAATAATAACCATGTCCTCATAATGACAAGTATGACCACAACACTATGTAATGGAGAGTACTGAATGCTATACAAGATTTTAAGTAACTAAAAGCCAGTGGTTGAAGTTATAACCAGTCCGAGGTTACAACTAGTTGACGGCCTATGGATGTATTTATCTAAGCCCTATCTAACCAATTTGAATACATGCTTACGAAAATAAACGAGTTATAAAGAAACGTGCTTCACTGAGTTCTCAACAGAACGCTACGCCTTCACATACGAATAATTCAACATCACAAAACTGTGAACCGTTAAGTTATATTCTAGTAACAAAATGTACGGGTTCCAATTTTATTGGCCTGAATATCATGAGAATAAAAACATTTACAACAGATTATTTTCTCTTCCATAAAAAGCAGAGAATTGAACTACTTTCCACATGATGGAGCTTCCTTCAAAATTAAACTGTTAAAAGAACTACTATGCAATGTCCTTCATGCTATTAGTAGTTTTGTCTTGCCCTTGAAAATTTCGGGATACCTGTTAATTTATTGAACCGCAAGAAACGGTGAATCAAACAAAATACCCTACATCAAAGTGGTTTTGGGCAATCCCAACAAAGCAAATTAAAGAGAATAACAACACAATAACAGAATCGACGACATCGTTTTAAACAAATTTAACAAGAATATTATTGGAGAAGCACCCAACTCACATCACGCACTTTACTGAAGCGATAAAACGTTTCTCAACTTTGCTGGCACGATTGCTTTTCCGAATGGAGTGAACGTTGGGTGTGCTGCATTACACATTACTTCGCGTTTCTTTGGAATTCATAGAACAGTATTGACACACTAATTAGATCGACTAAGTTGACAGGATTTGAGCGTTTGATTGATATAAACAGATTTAGGCTAAGTTGATGTCGAAGCTTATGCCTTGCTACATTTTACATCTATCAACGTGTACGAAATCCCAATTTTTTTCAATTGTATTTCTGTTCTGCATGGTAACGATATTTCTGTAATAGCTCAGTTATCGTCAAACCTCAATTTTGATGATCTTATTTGCCATCCTCTTGCATTTTTGGTGGCGGTTTATTAGATTGGCTATTATTAGATTAGCCACGTTATTGAGGTTTATGGAAGATTTATTTATACCTCAAATATCTATGTACGTCATCTTTCAAGTTGGTTTGCCGTGCCGATATAATTTGGCTCTCCAAAAACGATATATGTGACTTGGTCAGATAGTGAATTTTTGTACGCCTCTATCATATAATGAGGTAATATTGGTAGTGGTTCACCCAATCTATCTGAGTGGAGCGGTGTAGCGCTGCTTTGCCCTTAGAGGGGGTCAGCAGTTCTGCGTGCACCGTGATCAAAGCACGGGCTGGTGTCTCATTGTTGTTTAGCCGCCAGTTAATACAGCCACTAAGCTACCGTGACAGGCGACCGTGTGATGCAGGGAACTCTTAAACAAACATCACACACTCTCGTCTTAGACCCTTGCTATGGAACTAACGTCATTCGGCCACCTGTGGATGGTCAGCAACCGTGCAAGCAACAACCATGGCCAGATTGAGGTTAAAAGGAATAATTGAAAGTGATTCATCCAGCCTATCTGATATTCTCTAAAAAATTTTCTACTAAATAACCATCTTAGTGAACGTTGTTCATCGAATAAAATATAAAAACGCGTACAGCCCTTCATTCAGTGTATGCTTTTAATAACCCCGATGTGTTACTTATCTGTGTCTGTCATCTATCATTCAACAGTCTTAGTAGCTATAACCAGCAATACAATTCCATAATGGTAGCCTAAACAATACCGTTTGAACTATTATTATTCAACAACTGGGAGATTTTTAAGCACCATCAGAAAGGGTCCTAAATATTTCCATAAATTTTTGTAAATGACGAGATAGAAACAATTTCAAACAAAATACTTACCACAATTTTGATATATTATTACAAGTCCAAAACATATGAACAATTTAAACAAACGCATTGTCAGAGCATTCACTCAATCCTACGTTAAATTAATATCACTATCTTTAGGAACTAGGTAACATATGTCGTGATGCTCCATTGGTGAACTAATCATATACAGCATAAGGCCATAATCCAATAGGTCACCGCGTTCCATCGAATTTACAATCCGGTGGTTAAAGAATAATCAGTTTTTGTCACTTCACCGTTTAATACAAGTGGGGTAGCTCATAAGTAGAAACAAATGGTGGATAGTAATATCGTGGTCCACAATCAGGGAGCGGAATGAAAGTGTCTTATTGTTACCATATCCTTGCAATAATATAAACTGACTTAGCAAAATGCATGACATTCTGACAAATGCTAGTTAAGGAAGATGCATAATGAGCGAGACAAAATGTAAGCAATAGAGAGGGTGGAGTGTAAAATACTGGGTAGACTGAAACAAATAAGCGATATTGTCAATACAACATTCGAACGAATTTGTCCCACTAGCAGCCTCATCCATCATATGTAAACAAACAAATTCTTATATTGAGATCAATTTTGGATATGTGCAATTTATCTCACCACCTTTGGAATAATATCTAGTATTCCTGTTAGAAGAGGGTCTCAACTTACAGCTAAAAAGATTCATTCGAGTTCGTTTAGCAACTGGAAAACGTATATTTATAAAATAAATCATATGCTTTCATTAAATCGTTTCCATGTTTAATAACATTCCATTTCTGGAGACCCTTGACTATATCTGTTAAACACTTGAACATTGAGGTCGAAAGATGGATATTTTGATCAATAATTTGAAATAACTGTTGCTTCATTGCGTGCACAATGTTCAATCCAGTTTCAATGATCAGACTTACAGCCAGTGGGATGGAGGTGCGATAAGATGCCACTCCAGAATAAATCCGTGTAAACGTGAGAATGGATCACTTGGTTGTTATCTTGAACAATTCATAATATACAGTCGTTATATGGATTACTTTTTTGGCAAACAAGAAGGTCCAACCCAGTAAGACTCAACTATTGTTTAAATCAGCCCATCCAAACATCTGGTGAACTGCAGAACTTCATAGTTGAATTTTCTAGATGTGATCATAGTTAGGACGAAAGATGGGGAATTTAGACTGAGAGTTCAAAGCAAAGTCACTTGGAAGGGTCAATATATAAACTTTCTTAGTTTTGTCTTGGTTAAAAAAGAGGAACCTGATTATATGCTTAAACCAAAGGTGAAGGAGATTTGCTCAGTTGAATATTTGTAGGAGGAACTTCGGTCCATACTACAGGAATTCTTACAAAAGGCTATTCACAAAGTTGTCCCACAACCATAGAATCCCTTAATGAAATACTAAGCTCACATCATAATGAGAGGGCTCCAACGCCTGAATGCGCAGAGAGACGGATGGTATTCAAGAGAAACGAGCGAGTAAACTGTGTATTGAGTTTGATCAAAGGAATGGCTCCTACGTTTACTCACAACCTATTTATAAGAAAAACTCACCTGCGCATATTATTGAGAGTACTTTTACCGTGTATTATTTTCTGCCCATCACTCTAGCTTGAAAAGTCCTCCTCATTCATTCCAATCCACACGTACAAAAAAGGAAGCATTATTGTTGAAACTTATCAGTATTGTGTATCCTTGGCCAAGACCTAGGTTTGAACCTCAGATCTCTGGCATGTGAAGCAGAAACTTTACCGCTACTTTACAAATGTTCGCTGAGTAGTTCAGAGTAAGCACATGGACACGAATCTCACGTGAGTAATGCTATGGTGCCTAACTCTTTTGATCAGATAATAAAATAAATGTCTTGTTAGTATCAAAATATGGCCCCAACAGTCTGATCTTCTCAGTCAATTAGAGTGCCAGGCTCACTGCAATTGTCGAACAACTTACTTAGAAGCAATTTTGCAAGTTAGAACATTGTTACTACAGATCACTACTACTTCAATAGTCTTCAACATTATCTGGTTCATGAATACCAAGAAAAAGTGCTTCCATTTCCTTCGTAGTGAAGCGTAGGTTGGTGGCTCAGGACGTTGAATTGGATGAGAATTGGTCTCTGAGCTTGGCGACTGTGTTGCAAACGTTTCATCACCAGTCGAGATGACATTGTCAGTGCGCTAGTGGGGTCCATCCGGTCTTATGTGTTCATTTTTATATGTTCAGCTATTGGGTTCACGGGTGTCCAAACGATCACGTGATCGGAAGTGTTGGTGTTTTGACGACTGGTTGACCTTATTTGACTTCTGCGTTGTTGGACCTGTGGTGGTTTTCGGGTTCGCCTTGTTGACTGTAGTGATTGTGTTTCAGCTGCCTCGGTGATTCTGGTTGTTCCATTTCTGTTGCGTAAGGTTCTGATCAGTAGCATGGCGTAGACTTGGTCGATTTCGATGTATCTGTTGATTGAATAGGTCACTGAATGCCATGCTTCTGGGAATTCTCTCTCGTGCCTTGTGTTGCCAGTTGCGAGAACATTCACTGTATCCAAATTGAAATTATGTCCTTTTTGGTCCGCCTATATTGAGGGTAATGAGAAGTGATCATATCTTCGAAGAGTTCTTTGATTCGAATTGATAGTTTTCGTCCAGTTTGTCCGATGTAATGTTTCGTGCAGTTTTTGCAGTCGATTCGATCATCATCATCATCATAATCAGTAATAAAAACCGTGCACTCGATGTGCGATGGTTTCTGCTGCTGCAGTTTTGTTCACCGATATAGGAAGTAGTAGGTGTGTTACGTGTTGGATACTATAACTCAGATTGTCGGAGAGTTTTTGATAGGAGGAGCTGTGCATTGAAGGCAATAGCTCGGATACATGATCGCCACTGACTGCGTGATTGAGCCATATCTGCCAGTGTTTCTAACCATTGATGACTATGGTCTCGAGGTCCCCATCCGGGCAGACGGCAATTGTCAACGTTGCTTAAAGCGCGGGTAACTGCCTTCATGTTTCGCTGCCAGGTCATACATTGGCCTCCCTGTGGGCGCTTCCACCAGGTACAAGGTTGAGCGAAGAGAGCTCTTCTTGGGAGGCGGTAGGAAGGCATACGGAGGACATGACCGAGCCAGCGTAGTCTGTGAAGTGTCATCACTTCATCAATTGATTGAGCGTTTGCCCCGAAGACCAATCGTCGAACCTCTGCATTGCTTATACGGTGTTCCCACCATACTCGGGCAATGCTTCTGAGGCAGCGGTGGTCAAACACTGACAGTCGGCTAATATCTTCGGCTCTTAGTGGCCAAGTTTCGGAGCCGTATAGAAGAGTAGAGCGTACAGCGGCATTGTACACTCTACCTTTGGTCTGCAAGCTGACATCCGGTCTGCGCCACAGATGTCGGAGGTTGGCGAAGGCCGCTCTGGCTTTTCCTATTCGACAAGTGATTTCATCCTTCACCGAACCGCCAGAGCTTATACGGCTTCCAAGGTAGGTGAAGTCATCAACCACTTCAAGCAGTTCACCTGCAAGTACCAGAGATGGAGTAGTTCCAACCCAGTCTTGCAATAACACTTTGCACTTTGCAGGTGCAAAGCGCATACCGAATCGGGCGGCAGAGTTATGCAGGTCCCGTAGGATTTTCTGCATTTGATCAGGGTCCGTACCCAGCAGAGCTATATCGTCTGCGTACTCTAAGTCTGTGATAGGGTGACCTGGGAGGAGTTCCACCCCTTCGGTATCGCGAGGGATGGATTGTTCGAGTAGAAGGTCGATAACAAAGTTGAAGAGAAATGGTGAAAGGGGGCATCCTTGTCTGACACCACTTGTTGTGGTGAACTTCGATGACAGTTGACCATAAACTCTTACACAGCCTTGTGAATTAGTGTATAGGGCTTGTAGGAGTTTCAAGAATTTGGGCGGAACACCATTTAGTGTCAAACAATTCCTTAGTGATCGGCGATCCACAGAGTCAAAAGCTCCTTTGAGGTCGAGGAAAAGAACCATAGTGGGGCGCCTATAGCTGTGGCGCTGTTCTAGGATTTGTCGGAGAGTGAAAATGTGGTCAATGCATCCTCGACCAGGGCGGAATCCACT
This sequence comes from Zacco platypus, assembly GCA_038088235.1. Taxonomy (NCBI): domain Eukaryota; kingdom Metazoa; phylum Chordata; class Actinopteri; order Cypriniformes; family Xenocyprididae; genus Zacco; species Zacco platypus. Next base: position 17,445 of record JBBHEA010000075.1, on the reverse strand, counting down.
CTGGTTCTCGGGTGTATGCTTCTCACGATACGACAGTAGTCTCCGTAAAATGAGACCAGAGAGTACCTTGGAGGCAACTGACACTAGGCTAATGCCTCGATGGTTTTCGCATAAGGTCCGCGCACCCTTCTTGAAGATCGGTATGATGGTTGATTCGCTCCATTCTTCAGGTGTTTTTTCTTCAATCCATACACGCTGCAGCAGTCGTGTTAGACTGATTGCCAGTTCATCGCCACCTTCTTTGAGTAGCATGGGATGCAAACCGTCAGGACCGGCAGCTTTATCTTGTTTCAAAAACGATATTTCGCGTCGGACTTCGTCTTCTGTGGGTGCCGTTAGGTTAACATTCCATGTTGGTTTGGCAGATCCTGCGAGAGGTTGTGATGTAGGTGTCCAGTTGAATTGTTCTCCAAAATACTCGGCCCATCGCTCAATACGACGTTTTTGTGAGAAGATTGTTGAGCCATCCTTTTCAGTGATGGTTTCACTAACGGATGGTTTTTTAGGACCGGTGGAATGAATTAACCGATACAGGGCACGGGTATTACCAGATGCGAACGCCTTCTCCATTGCCTGAGCCTTGTTCTTCCACCAGCACTCTCGATCTCTCCGGAGACTCTTCATGATTCGCCGTTTGAGATTTCTGCGAACAGTGTCATAGCTGTTGTTTGCCGGTATAGTTTTCCTGGCTTCAATAAGGGCGGCTGAACGGGTCGAGATCCAGTGTTCATTTGTTCGTGTGGCAGAATGCGAACAGGTTTCCCTGAAGGCTGAGATGATTGCTCCTTTGATGTTTTTCCATTGATCTTCTAGTTGACCATGGTTGTCTCTACTGCGTGAAAGATGTTGAGCTAGCTCGGTTCGATATCTTTCGGCTACGTCGGTTGATCGAAGTTGATGAACGGAAGCTCCATCTTTCCGCTTTTTGCGTCCATTCGGAAAGTTGATGGAAATTCGTACTCGTACTAAGGCGTGATCGGAGTCCATGGGTGTGCGCCAGAAAGAGCGACAGTCTTGAACTGAAGCTCTCCATCGATAGCTAACTGCTTCATGGTCAAGCTGCGTCCATCGTTGACCTGGACATGGAGGTCGCCAGGTTACTCGCTGTGATCGTTTGTGCTGAAAGTTTGTGGACGTTAGAAATAGGTTATGGTCCGCGCACAGTTGTAGAAGTCGTTCTCCGTTGTCTGTGCGATCAGCATCGACTCCGAACCGGCCACCAAGATGTGATTCATCAGAGCTAATACGTCCAACTTGGGCATTCATATCGCCGGCAAGGATTATGATGTCTGAGCTCCGTGCTGAGCGGAGCAGGCCTGATAGGTTTTGGTAGAAATCGTCTCTCTCAGTTTCAGCAGAATATTCTGTGGGAGCATTAGCCGACACGACAAATAAAAACCGGGTACTCTTTCGCTCGGCGTTTACCTTTATGGAGCCACTCAACCGAACGGCACACAAACGACTATTCACTGGGATCCAGTCCAGCAGAGCAGCTTCGGCTCTGGGACTAAGCACAATGCTTACGCCGTTGTTACCACGAGCCATTGCGACAGGGTCACCGGATAACCGAAGTGTGAACTGTGAAAAATCAGGGGGTAAGTTTGGGGCAGTGAGATGCAGTACTGAGGTGGAGTCTTGTATGCGGGTTTCGGAGACACAGCATACGTCAACTTGAAGTGAGTGTAAAGTTTTGGCTAGAGAGGCCTGTTGTCCTATCTGACGAAGAGTACGGACGCTAAACGCTGCTAAATGGAACGGTTGCTGTGGGTTGAATAAATGTTGGATGTTTTGTCTTTCCATTGAAAATGACAGCGGCGAAATGGTATGGGGAATATCGGTGAGCAAAGAGCTGCAAGGGCGAATGATACTTCCCGGTTGCCCAGGCCGAAGAAGAGGGTTTGGTTCAGGTACCCTACCTTTAGCCTTTGACTTAATAGTCTGACCCACAAGGCAGCGGGATGGGATGGGTTTTTCTTTGAAAACCCTAACCGGAGCCTTTGACTCAATAGTCTGAGCCGCAAGGCAACAGGATGAGGCAGGTTTTTCTTTGGGAACCCGAACCGGAGCCTTTGACTCAACAGTCTGAACCGCAAGGCAGCGGGATGATTTGGGTTTTTCTTTGGGAACCCTAACCGGAGCCTTTGACTCAATAGTCTTATCCACAAGGCAGTGGCGTGCTGTCGAAGCCGCACCAAGCTCTTTAGAATTACCTTTAGAGTTTCGACCGTATTGGATAATGCGCCGGCGGTTACGGTCAACCGTTGGGCGATCGGAGTGTTCGGTTTTTAGGGTCGACCTTTTCTAACCTTTCCTTCCCTCAGGGAAGGCAGCATCGCTGCTTCCATGAATATGGAAATGCTGGTCGCCTGGAGGAAACACCTTACTGCCTTCACACTCCTGGCGCAGACAGCAGTACGACTTTACCTCCAGACCACTCCTCACTGTGAATAATCACAGTAAGAGGGCTCGCTGCTTTTCGTCTGACTGCTCTCCCTTGGCCTTTCTGGCATGGTTGAACCTATAGGAACGGCGTTCCTTCCAGTTTAGCCCGCAGGGTCATCGCAGTGCTGAAGCCTGACCACCACGACAAGGTAGCAGCTATCGGTCAGGAGTCAATTCGATAAATCACATTAGTCTTATCGTGTTGGTCGGTTCGTCCTTTTGGTCTTGAAACTAGTTGCCGCAATGCTGCAAATGGTTTGTGTGCAATTGTGATTCCGTGTTGTTGAAAAAGGTCTTGCTGTTAGTTCCGAGACGTTCTTGATATATGGGATCACCACGCGTTTCGATGTTTGTTGTTGTGGTTGCTGTTGCTGGCTTTCACTTTTTCTCCTCATGCTACTACGGATGAAGCTCCTTGAGTATCCGTTGTTGTGGAGTATCCGGAAAAGGTAGTTTTCTTCGACCTTATTTGATTCAGTTGTGCTACAATGAGTTTCTGCTCTCTTAAACAAGGTTTGAATACAGCTCTTCTTGTGGTTCATTGAATGATTGCTCTACAAATTTGGCCAGTGTGTGTGTCCTTGCGATATACGCATGTCTGTAGAGTTCCATTAGCGTGTCGTCTAACCAGTACATCTAGAAATGGGAGTGCGTTGTCCTTCTCCAGTTCCTTGATGAATTCGAGTCCATCGAATTTTGTGTTCAGTAGTTCGTGGGCCGCCTCAATTTCCGTCCGTTTCATTATTACAAAGGTGTCATCCACGTAGCGTATCGAGAGTTTGGGTTCGATTATTGGAAGTACGATGCATTCCGGTCGTTGCATAACCGCTTCGGCCAGAAATCCCGAAATCGGTGAACCCATTGGAGTTCCTTTCAACTGTTTATATGTCTGCCCGTCGAAGTTGAAGTTATTGTTCATGCAGAGGTCCAGTAATTCGGTGATGCTTTCGTTCATCAGCGATCCTGCGATGTTGTGTTGATTTTGCAACAGTTTCTTGACCGTTTCTCTGGCCAATGTGTGATCAATCGATGTGAACAGTGCTGTGACGTCAGAAGATAGTATCACTTCATCATATTCTATAATTAAATTATTCAGTTTGTTCAGGAACAGATGAGCGTTGGTGATCATGTGCTCCAATCCTTTATTCAGATGTTTCAGCCTCTTCCATAGTTCGTTCGCTAGCTTATATGTTGGGGTTCCCGTAGTGATACAATCGGCCCGAGTGACGTTCCTTCTTTGTGTATCTTTGGAAGTTCATAAAATTGAGCCAGGACGGAGTCGTCCGCTTTCATTCTCCAGTGTTCCTTCTTTGTCAATTTCTGAGCAATTTGTAGGCTCTTGAGCGGTGAATTGATTTGATTGATCAATCCAGGTGTGGGGTCCAAACTTATCGGCTGATATGTAGTTAAATCAGATAGAAGTAGCTTAGCCTTTTTGATGTAGTCCGGTTTGTCTAGTATCACTGTCATCCGTCCTTTGTATGCGGGTAGGATAACGATCGTTTCATCCGTTCGAAAAGTGTTGAGAGCCTCCCTTCAAAAACTCGGATGCATTCACAAACTACATTCAATGTTTTACTGGACGGAATAATATGCTGACGTTTATTGATGACAAATAATCACGCAGAATTTTATCCTTGTAAATTTTTTCGTTTGGTCAGGGAACGTTTATAAGTAACTACGTATTGTTCGCGCTATCCAATGTCACACGTTAAGTGTTTGACTTTAATAATAATAGACCAATTAAAAGCCCGTCATTAAGTATCCATAAAGTTTTCCAATGACATGTTTCAGTAATCTTCATTAATTTTTATTTTAAGAATATTTTTACTTGTCGTGGTCACATACAGTAAGAATTATATAAGCCTATAACGGTAATCTTTGTAACGTCAACTGATTGTAATTCGATTGCTGTGAGCCATACTGAATATTTTCACTAATGAATGGTGTTTTTCAGTCAAAAAATCAGTAAGCACCATTGACACCGAGGTGGTCGCTATCTTGAAGGAACTCGGTACTATCCATTCTCAAATAAAAGGCTTACATAATATATTCTACTTCGGTTACCTTCTTCATGGGCAACCGGTGAGTAGGCAGTATGTTTACCTTCAATAAATCCAAAATCTTCTTCTGTGCTTGAGGATGAATGAGCATTAGCTCACTTTATATATTTTCTGTTTAGGGCTGAAGTATACAGTTTCATTGGTCAATGTTTTATATACGGATAGGCTATAAAATATAGTACAGATTTATAATTTACCATTAATTTTCTTGATGCTCAATAACTTTTCAACACATCCGTGTTCAGTAGCATAATCTCTTTAGTATAAAAATATATGATCAATTAATTATTTTTATTTATTTATTTTACTATTAGATCATCATCACTGAACTTGTGTTTCCAAGCCCGATATAACTTTAGTCCATATCTTCCGCCCAGGTAATATGGTGGTAAAGCCAACACGCAATACACTAAGCATGTCCCCGATATGCACGTCCTTGCGAATTCAAAAGAACGCCGCAGCTGTTGAAATTTGAAACAAGGGTTGTTAAGGCCTTGCAATGATATGATGCAACAACACGTTGAAAATCAATTGGAAAGGGTTTCTAGAAATAGGAAGGCCTTCAATTTATCGCTTATTGATTTTCTGTTCACAATTTACGTGGCATCATTTAGTCGCTCACGTGCACCTCTAACACAGTCTATGGATTTGAGAACCAGATATTAGAACTTCGATTATGAACGAGCTAAACAACAACCTCCAACTGAAACAAGAATTCTGTTACTGCCAGACATTAGAGCATAGCGAGCTGTCTTCTACACAGGGATTAGGTGTTCGTAAACACGGAAACAATATCCGAACGTTTCCAGAATGCAAGGGGTATATGAAGATAATGTTTTTAAACAACAGAACAAAGAATTATCATTAAATACCCATCACACCACGCATAGTACAAAAAGTCTGGTCAACATGGAGAAAGTGATGTCTCCAATGTAGCTGTTATAAATCATTAGGAGTCAGTCCTTGGAGAATAGATGTTTTATCACTATCGAATTTCGAAGACAGCAAACCTGACCAATGTGTAATAAAACTCTCATTCAATTAATATCTGAGATTAAATTTCTCACCACTATGAGATCTTCCCCACAAATTCCTCTCAATTGTTTTCTGTTTCAAAACCGTATACCGGATGTATGGTGTGGAATGGATATAAGAGATGGTGGTTGAGTGTGTGTGCGCCGATGCTGAGAAACCAGAGCGGCGATGTAAATACACGAACTGGAATAGAGTCAAAACTGACTATTGGAAATTGGAACATCAGAAGTGGTTTACAACCTGAGACTTACCATGGATGAGCTAAAAAAAAGTCAATATCAATGTCACCATTTTGACTGTATTTCGGATCAAATGAAGAGGCTTAAAAAATTAAACAAACGTGTTGTACTACCAAGATGGAACAGATTCCCATTCTACGGTAGGCTACCTTCTAAAGCGTTGTAAACTTTCATCCACTAACGCTAGATGGAAACGTCAAAACAAAAATCGTTGAATACTGTGCACCAACGGAAGTTGGAGAAGTTGAACGTAAAGACCAATTCTATGATAAACTCGCAACGGTACTGAGTGGTCTCTTATCTGAATCCGTGAATGTTTTTGTTAGTGAGTTCAATGTGGAAACTGTAACTGGCTATAAACTTACTCACTTACTTAATCTTCTCCGCGCCAGGAGGCGCATAAGCCCTGGACATTTTCCTCCCATTGTTTTCTGTCTTGAGTCGCCTGTCGAACAGTATCCCATGAAGACCATCCCATTCTATCTTTTTCCTTCTCAACAGTTCGGCGCCATGTTGTTTTCGGTCTTTCTTTTCTTCTTTTTCCCTTTGGTTTCCACACCAGGGCAACAGCACAGTTACTGGATGGGTGCCTTCTCAGCACATGACCAATCCAGTTCCATCTTCTCCTTCTTTCTTCATCTCGGACGCTCACTATTTTCGCTAACTTCAGTACCCTCTCATTAGTGAAATGTTGTTGCCATCGAATTCTGAGGATTTTTCTCAAGCACTTATTTTGGAAGGTATCCAGCTTTGTCTCTTCTTTTTTGGTCATCTTCCAAGTTTCGCATCCGTACAGCAGCACGGAGAGTACCAGAGTCTTGAATAACATTACCTTGGTCTTCCTTCCAATATCTCTGGCAAAAAGTACTTTGGATAGCTTGCGGAAAGCTGCGCTCACCAGAGCCATTCTTCTCTGAATGTCAACTGTACTGCCACCATCATGGGTCACTTCTGCACCGAGGTAAATGAACCGCTCCACCTCTTCTACATCAGTTTTCCCTACTCGCAGTATATCTACCTTTTCGCTGTTCACCTTCATCATTTTGCATTTCTGGGCGTTCAGCTTGAGACCAGCACATTTTGCATTTTCTTCCAGTCTTGTGGTTTTCGTTTGGAGTTGGTCGAAAGTAGATGAGAGTAAGGCTATATCATCAGCAAAGTCTAGATCTTCAAAACTGTGTTGAAATCCCATTCTATACCTGTATTCTTGTTCCCATTCTATAAAAATGGCTACAAAATGGATAAAAACTTTGGCTCGGTTAGGTCACGGTCGATTAAACGACATAAGATTACACCTTCTATCCTTCGTATCAGCCATCGATATGTTCATCGGTAATAGCTACTTCATGCATCCCGACATGCACAAACTGTACTGGAGAAATCCGAGCGGCGTGGATTGCGCTTTACTAGACTTTGTACTGACCAATAACAGATTCCGGTCATCAGTAAGAAACGTTCGTGCTCAGAGAGGTCCGGATTGTGGCGTAGATCATTAATTTGTGTGAGCAGTTTGAAACTTCGACTGAAAAGACGTCTTTCATCAAAAGGTAACCTTATCGATTCATCTTATTGTAAATACCAAGAAGTTTCGAGATGAGTGTATTCGATCGATTCGCTTTGCTCGATGGACAAGAAGAAGTGAGCAGGGAGAAGTAATTAGAGGGGAGTAAAGGGAATTAGAGAAAGTGGTTGACATATTGCCGAAATTACGCAGAAGACATCAAACATGGATTACAGAAGAGTGCTTGGAATTAGTCACTTAGCGTAACCAAGCGAAACTGACCGACTACGCAGAGTATAGTCGTTTTTATTGAATTGTCAATTAAAGTTTGAAGGTATACTGAGATCGCTATTGGCAACAGGTAGCCAAAAATATGGAGGACGCATCTAGACACGGAGAAACGAAACAACCACACCACATAAACAACCCTAATCGTCGACCAAAACCCCAGGAAACTAACAGATCAGAAAGCTACATAGAACGACTATCGCATCAAAGAAATTATTGTTGATGATTTAGGCTGAGTATTTTGAAGCATACTTCAGGATAGCAATGAATAAGAAAAAACGCAGTGAGACTCCGGCCGACGAGCAACTGAATGCAGGAATACTACTGTTAATTCTTTATCTTCCCTTCCTAAGATGATCTTCGCAATTGTGAACCCTAGCGCTCCGTCTGTCTTGTTTACTTGACCTTGAACAATTTGCGTTTGGTTAATCAGTCGGTTATTGAACCACGTGCCCTTGGTTCGTTGGACACTTGACTGTTTCTTCCTGGTTAGAGATTTATCCGGCAAAACCTCACGGTTTGAGGTTTGTTTTTATTTCGCCTATTTTATTATTGTATTGTTCAGTATTAGTACAGCCTCCAAACGTCTCAGTATGGTCGGAGGTGGGTGATTCTTGGGAAAAGAGTTAAATCATTACTTGCACTTCACTGAAATACTTCCAAAAGACCTGCTGCCATGCAGCCTCCACTGAGGAAGTCCCATTCACTGCCTTCTCTCGGCGGACGTGTTTCCACTAAAGTGAAGGGGCGAAAGCGGGCGTCGGGCGCTCTAACCTGGCTGACGGTACATTGGCTGTCCGTCTAGGGTAGTTGGCTAAACCCTGATTCCAAACCAACAACGGCATGCTCGTGAACTTAGTTCTGGCGAATCAGCGGATGAGATCACGATGATTCAACGGCCATGATGCTGACTTCGTCCACCGTCTCTCCACCCTAACCCTGCTGCTTGTAGGACTCACTTGGCTGTGCAAATGCTAGAGATGAACCCTCGAACAAAAGTTGCTGCCTTGCAACATCAACTCCTTTTGGAGAAAGGCTTCAGGAGTAAGCCTCGAGGAAAAATCTGGAGTCGGAGTCCCTTAGGCAGTTCAGTGTTGCTTACGGCATCACTCTGGCAACTCCTGCGACGACACTGGTCCTAAACTGCAACAGTTCTACTGTTCCTTTGGATCCGCCAGTGACGTAGAGAGGGAGGGGAGTACTGCATGGGCAACAACCTGTCCTCCATACATAACCGCCCGGGCTCACATCTTTTAATACTAAGATGTGAAATCCATGGTCAGACATGACCGAAGGAGGCCAACAACAAGTACAGTTAATCATTACATAGAGTTGAACCTCAATATTGGAATAAGTTTTGAGGAGAACGCGTAACTCTACCTGAGCATTTCTGGACGCAAGCCACAATCCGGGGAAGAAACAGTAGTCGAGAAAATCCATGATTTAATATCCATCATCCGGGACAAAGAACAGGCTACAAGAAACTGGAAGAGTGACCTACGATTTGTCGTACCGGTCGTCTTGTCGATTTTGGTGTAGTCCAGTGTTGCTACCGCTCATCATGTACCTGGTGTTTTCCTCACAATTCATCTTCCAACACCTATTTGTTCGTTTTCTCTTAACGCTGGAAGTTGGAATCAGTAACTCATTCACTCAGTCACCTTCAAGTAGACAACACATCATAATGCAGAGACTTAGGTGGTTTGGCAACGTTTATCGAACGGAGCCAATTCGGATCGCCAACTCCCCAGCTGGAGCTCCCACCCATCCAATTGGCAAATAGAGAGAACATCGCCCAGAAAGACGAGGCTCCGAGAAGTGACGAACGATCTGTAAAGAAAATGTATGACGTTTCCAGGATCACTGGGAAAAACCTAAGATCGTCATAGATAGAGACTCATCATTAACAACGGCCGCAGTTCATCCAAAATCACCACGGCCACCAACTGATCTTTTTGAATGGTTGAAACGGTTCAAAATAAATTTGCGCGACACGCTCAGTATTGACTTGCCTGTTGGGTTATCTTTTTCTTAATAAACTCTCCACTCTGATCGATTCCTACCTACCTTTCCTCAGCTGACTATATATTAAGAAGAGTGACCATGTTGGGATAGTTTGGCTCTTCATATTTCAAACTTTCTTCTTGGTTGGTTTGTCGGTACGATGCTGTGAAGCTGGTCCGCTGGTTGACTCCGCGTTGTCAGGTACTGCGTTAATATTATTTGTGTTTACAAATAATTCCTACACCAAATATATTCGTGGATTTTTACCTGACGCATTTTTTTCAGTTATACTCTGTGAAAACCTACCTCTTGGCACTAAGCTTCAACTTTATTTTTTATTGGAGATTTACTGTTAAAGCCGTAACTACGGTGAAACCGGTGAACCACAATAAAAATCTGGGGAGCCAGACGATCAAAATCTGGTGAGCTTGTTCCGTTTTTCATGTGCTCAAATTCTCTGTTTCTGTGTAAATTTTTCCGTTGTACACGTCGATATTTCTTCCAGTTGTAGTCATAGCGAAAAGTCAATGTTATGGCAAGTGTTAGGGGAATAATTCGGAAGTGTCCATCTACGTTTTGTTGTGTTTAATAAATTATGCGCATCTGTAATTCTAACCCAACAATCCTAGGGGTTTATTCAAGCAGCTGTAATCAATATCTGCCGTCAAGCTTACCTCAAACAAGCTATGTAATGACAGTTCTTGCATCCAATTCTAGTCGATGAAGTACTGTATCTTTAGAAAACTATATCACAAGGGTACCCGTATGACTCGTTAAAACATGTCATTATGCAAACCAAGGATGTTCCCAGTCGCGAGCAGATCAACAAGAAAGAAGGTTCGGAGATTAGAAGCCTTCTCAACTTCTCTGCAGAATGTTATCTAAAATGAAACCTCATGATCATGTTAAGATTCTAAACGAACCAAGAATCAGTCGGTTTCCTCATCCCATTCCTTTTATTCTAGCCACAAGCATCAATTTCAACTTTGACCGCGTCGTCGTGATTAAGGCCACCACATTGGAATACCTGACGCCATCGCCTTATGTTACCTTGGTAACGACTACCCATGCCATCGTCTCACACCTTCATGCGTTAGGCGTAGAAATCAAACTTTCTTGGCAAACTTGGTCAGCACATAAATCAGCCAAATTCAATTAGGTTAGTGTGCTTTGCCTCGTCCACGGAACCGATACAAACAGAAAGATATACGCTAATTCACGCAAATTATGGCATCAAGGAAATTGCGGAGTACGAATCTCTCAAATTACTTTGGGAAACCAATTACTTTGGGGAACGCATCCACTACTGGATCATAAAGACTACACCGGCAGACCGCTCCAAATAAAGTCGTCTATGTTGCGGACACAGGTGCAGAAATAAGCGTTGTTCCGAATTATGCCTCCAAATGGCAATATTTTGCCCTTTTCGTGTCATGTATTCATGTGTTACTGGTACGTCAATTACAACTTTTTATAGAACAGCGGAAATCTTAGAGCCTATCCCCACACAGCGGTGGTTTGCATCCTTCAACGTCACCGATACTGATTATTGAGATCGATTTCTTTGAGAATTTTGAACTTTTGGCCAGGAATATACGTTAAACGCAGTCTATTGCTCAGTGGCAATTTTCAAGCATGTTATGTGTCAGTTGGCTGCCCCGCACTTCACTATCAGTATTATCATGATTCCCAACGATCCCGTGGATCGTTAGTATAAGGACGTTTTCCATGGCTACAAATAATTTACAAGCTACAACCAAGGACCACGCAAGTGGAACACACGATATTCACTAAAGCGCCGCCCGTGAATGCGAGCCCTCGTCACTAAGCTCCGGATGAGCTCGAAACAGCCAAAGTTAAGTTCAAAAAGTTGGAAAAGTTGGGCTCATTTGACTTTTGAAAAGATAATCGACATCACCCCTGAACATCGTCTCAATGATATACTCCACTGAGCGGTGACCTTGTGTGGACTTAAATCCGTTGAATTGGACAACATTACCCGACCGTTATCAGGTACCGCATTCATTATCTTACTGGATTATTAGTACATTCGACAGTTTTCAGCAAGATTGATCTGGTGCGATCATACCACTAAATATCTGTTGATCTCCAGGATGAAACTTCAGTCATCGCGCCATTTGGCCTCTAAGAATTCGTATGTATGTCATTCGGCTAGAGGAACGCGCCGCAAACATTTCAACGCTTCATTCAATAAGTGGTCTGTAGTTAGAACTTCGTCCCTTTACGAGTTGAAAAACTTTTAATTTGTCAGTTCCACCATTGTCGAATACCGTGAGCATCTAAGCCTACTATCTGAGCACATTGAACAAGATGATGTCACAGACAATGCCGCCAAGTGTGAATTTGGCTGTTCAAACTGTTATTTACACCGATGTTGACCGCTATCCGTAAGATTCCAGGACCGCGCATCGCGATTCAAATCCCTCACTTGCCAAGCCTGCTTAATTATTACAGACGATTCATACACCACTCAACACATGCCACACATCCGTCGACCGAACTTCTGAGCGGAAATTAAAGATCGTGATTACCAAAGATGTTTCTTTAGCTGCGTTCTTCGCAATCAAATAAATCATTACATAAGCAGCTTCGCTCAATCAGGAGCCAGCTTCACCGCTCATAATTGCAGTCCGCGCATTAGCAGTAGCAGTTTGTTGTGTACTATAACAATATATCGACAACGCTGATGCCCATTGGTATTCTTTCCCCGTCGTCTTTCTTCGACGGATACGCATTACAGTATGTTCAGATTCTGACGATATTTTCATCCACACGACATCTTGGCCAGCTTATTGAGTGCAGGACTTTCACCGTTTTACGGACCTTAACTGCTGGGTTGAGTCGCGTGGGTCGTGTAAGACTACCTGGATGGGGTCCACGAGATTCACCCACCTTGTGGTTACAAACTTTAGATGACATTGCTAGATGCCGCAAACAGTGGCGTTCTTGGATTCATTTTCTTCCTGCTATTTAATTTTTATGTTTTTCTTGGCCTTTTTACTTTCCGCATCGTGTCCGTTTGGAGATGTTTGAGACGACAACCAAACCAATGCACTCATGTGCCCGGTTAATTGTTGTTGAACTGAACTGAACTGGACGTCCTTAACATAGGTATTGTTTTATACCGGTGATTAGTACTCACAGCGCGAGATTCGATATCTCGACTTTCAGTTAACCTTAGTCATCAGGCACCGTCAGCGCCGTTAAGATGCCATATAAATTATCACCACCTGTACCTGCCATTCTATGTCGATGGTATCATTGCAGTAAGAGGACCAAGAGATTGAACAAATATGGTGATATATATAAATATATTTTTTTTCATCCTACATCGGAAATCCTTTGGAATATTTCTACTATTAACTCAACATTTCACTCTGTGCTTCCAGCGTTTTATCGTCATGGATTCAATTACATCTGTTGGTTCTTCTTGGAATGCGGAATGTTATAAATGAGAACACATGGGCTGCGTCCCTTAAGAGGTGGTTTATGGGATCATTCTCCGATTGACAGGCGAACACATCTTGGCTGTCAGCCTGAACCTCGACGGATATAGCGACTACTGTCATCAATTAACAAGCTAAATGCAAACGTTGGTCTCCACTACCAGACGTAACCAACATCGTCGTATATATGTTATGAAGGACTAACAGAAAGATATCTATGATATCAATCATCCTACCAGGTTACAACAACACCCGTTCTACTATAGGACCTTGCTCCATATAGGCCGTAAACCCTTTATGTAATTCAACACCAGTTTTTTATTTTCTTGATAAATTCTGCGTCCTTTCTTCAAGCACTAATAAACTTTTTAAACTTGTGCAGGTAGCTTTCAATTCTTTTTTGAATAGATTACAAAGCATGACGATATTCTCAATGTTCCTGAGAGATTGACTATTTTTAGTCCTTTAAACTTTATTCACGTACTCTCAACCGATCAAATACCGGTCTTCTATTTTGAAAACATATAAACACCGGAGGTCAAGAATAACCACGGTTCTTCGGTTGTTCCCCACGTCGATCGCGGAGAACCGCGCAACGTAACCTGCGTACCAGATTTCCCAGTTTCCTTGGATTTTAAAACTTCTTTTTTCCCTCTTGTCTGACACGGATACTACTTTCATCTTTTTATTACCATCTGTTCCGAATTTAAATTTCTTACTCAGCGTTTTCAACCTTGTTAACCTATGTTTATACACTCTAAGATCTTCTCATCAGTTAATTTGCTGTTTGCAGCTCCATGTGGGTTACCCAAACATTCTAACGATGTACAGATCCTAACTCTTATCTACCGCATTACAAATTTATTACTCTTCATTCACGCATTGTGGTGATCTTAAAGCACGTAAGCCATCTTTAGCTGTTTTGACTATTTTGTACAATTTTTCGTGTGCATACAAAATTACAATTTTTATTTGCACTTTCAATTCACACCTTTGCACTTCAAAATTCTGTGTTGTTTATGGTGGGTACGCATTATTTACCTGTGGATGTTCTCGTTCTACGAGAAATAGACATTCTTCTTATCATTGTTATTATTATCGTCAATTCACGTTTCAATGTTTGTCATGTGGTACAAAAGTTGCTGTTTTCTCATGAAATTTGTTTCTCTCAATAGTAACATATTTTCAACATAGTAGATATACTTTTTCATGTGAGAGGCTCATAATTATGACATCATCGAACTCGGCTTCAACTTCGGAAATGACAACCACTCCAGTAACGCTCATCATCTTACTATGGTTACAGGAGACAAAATTGAAACGTTTAACCAAGTCATCCGAAGAAACTACGATTGTAATTAGTTTACAGAGTACATCAATTTTCGCCAGAACAGTCGTTAGAGTTAGAGCATTTTCTCCATCTACTCAATGATTTTTTTAATAGGTACATGATCGGGACGAGTTTGCTGTCAGAGACATCGTTCGATACAATCAGAACAGTTAATGAGTCATTGAGTTAAGGGGGTTGAGCATCAATGCATTACAAACGTGACGCCAGTTCATGTGTTCATAATTGAGCACACTAAGCTACTAAAGTGTACGCTGGTAGAGTAAGAGTAATGTGCTAGCCTCGCATGCCAGAGACTCATAGTACAATTTTAATCTTGGTCAAAGAAATACGGTACTCGTGAGCTTCAATAAGAACGAACATTTGGTTTTGTGCTTTCCCTTTGGTGTGAGCGCATCAAATCGTTCCGCAGAAGGACCGTAAGAGCCAGAGTGATGTGCAATAAAATTGATCTACCCTTGAAACTCTCTCATGAATCACCAAAACGGTACCCACAATTTCAGCAAGTGGCTAACATGTATTATTCGAATAGCTGGCTAATCGTTTAATACAAACAGGACAGTTACAGGATCATTGAATCGAGGAAGTCGTGGATTAAATCATCTCTCTAGTGACACTAGTTCATTTGTTCATACTTGACTATTTTGAGTTGCTCAGCGTGAGCTCATCGAATAATGCTAAAGTGCCATCGTCGTATGTCAAACTCTATCATTTATATGCGCCATTCCTAATTCTAATAAACGTAAAAGCGGTAAAACGTTTGCTCGAAGCATGGTAGATTATAATAACATGCGAGTTTGAACTACCACACGAACTCAACAGCCTCTGTTGATAGATGACTAGCATTTAGTAGAGAAGGCTCTCACCACCTCTAGTAAAGAACACTACACGATCAACTATCGCTTGTTTATACAACTAAAGAAACCTTGAGATTACAAGAAAATAATAACTCATTCTATTTTAAATTAGAGTTGTGTGAAATATGAATGGTCAAGGAATTTGATTAAGATTCGTGGTTGAAAAAGAAAACTCATATTTTAAAAAATACGTTTGAAAGAAAACTGCAGTTTTTGGGATGTTAATATCTCTAGCATCTTTGGTTCCAAGAACTTAAAAGCTTTAGATTAACCTCCAATCATATTGTTTGACGATGGCTTTCATCCGCGTTTCTCATGGAGAGGGTGATGGTTACACTAGTTTACAAGTTTCTATGTCAAATAATAATGAATAAGTCTATGGTCTTAATGTGGTAAGTAAAAAATTCAAACGAAACAGGAGGCTTGGAGGCTTCTTTTCCGGAAAGTTTTGGGAATGAACTTTCTTCGATAACATGTCAAAGTATCATTACCAAAGCTAGTTCATAGTGAAAGGAACAATGTAATATTGTATCGGTGAATGTAAATCGTTGGCTAACCTGAGCCGTTAGCAGCAATGCAAAGGGAGATCCAATCGTTTCGTTTTCTCTCCGTCGTTCCGAGATATTCGAGGGCTGCGGAGCCGACGACCTGCTTGAGAAAGCCCAACGGTGATCTACACATATAGAGTGTACTGTTTTGCACATGGTCGTGGGATGCTCAGGGATTGCGCGGTTGGGATATTTGCAACAGGTAAGTCGCTCTTCTAAGCGGTTGAGACATCCATTTTTTTCTGAGTTTGAGTCTCATACGAGCACGTACCGTGAAATGATCACTACTATGGAGAGAACCCATGTCGGCACCTCGGTAACATCGACAATCAAGAATGCAACTGGCCCAGCGTGCTTTCAGTAATATATAATCGATTTGGCTAGCATTGCAGCCATCATTCGAGTACCACGTGATCAGGTATTTTTTGTGGTGTTGAAACCTTGTATTGGTAACAGCCAAGTGGTTAATATCCGCTCACTGTAGTAGTCGGTCACCATTTCTGCGTATGATAGCTAGGCCGTATTTTCCGATGAGGTGTTGTGTTTCTGGCTCAAGCGACTAGTCTTTTCATTCCAATCTCCAGCGACGATTAGAATATTGCGGCTAGGTACGCTGTCCGTAAGTTGCTGAAGTTGACTGTAGAGGTCATCATTTTCAGCGTCGTCCGAAGCCAATGTGGATGCGTAGACAGCAATCACCGATAGGTTTAGCAGTTTTACTTTCAGCTGCACGTAAGCGAGTCGTTCATTTATAAGTTACCACGCCAGGAGCTGTCCCAACGCTCGATCAGACAGGACAACAGCTACACCATGGTTTTCGGAGTTGTCTGTCGAACCACTGTGATAAAGAGTATAGAAGTCTTCATGCTTTGTGATTTTGATTTGTCTGCAACCGGTGTCCGATAGCCGAACTTCGGAGAGACATGCAACGTCGGTTTGATATTGATGTAGCGAGCGCATTCTGTTGCACTAACTACCTATATCCAGGAGAGTGCGCATGCTCCAACTGGCAACACTCAATTCTTGCGTTTGTTGAAGTAAGGGAATCCAACTTGTCAATTTACCACTAATGCCAGTAGATGGGGAGCACCAAACGCGTCGGTTACAGCAGCGACGCCCTAACCATATCAATCATAATGGTTACAATGGAATTCATGAGGGTTCGTGGGAGTTTTAGATACAGATGGAGTCCCAGCACCATCTGGCATTTTGTTCGACTCTTGTACAGCCAAGTGCAATCTGAAGAGCAGCAGGTAGTGTGGAAATTGCAAGGGTTTGCTGTCGGTGTTTTATTTCTCTTAAATGGATAGCCTTCCAAGGCTTACCGGTAACATCTACCTGATTATCTGATTTTAGGGCGCCAGAGACCCATCCTGTCATGGAGCCGTGATTGGGTATATGTGGCACTTTAGAAGAAACTCGGCCATAAGCCGAGAATCCACCGCTGACTCCACCGCCAGAGCCAGTTAGCTCATGGGTAACAAAGTCACACCATGGTTTACACCGTCGCCCCGCTTTAAGGAGGGGATGGTCTTTGTGACGGAATCGATCGCACGACACAGGAAATTGTTCATAAATGATCAAGAATAATACGGCTATTGTGATGAGATTGAACGCGAGATACCTTTGGACCAGAAGCTCTTGAAAGCGTTT
>JBBHEA010000074.1:0-40229 GCA_038088235.1 Zacco platypus | reverse complement strand
ACCGTAATGCTTCGTTGATGAGAACAAGCATATGCGATAAAATATTAGCCAAACGAAACTAATATTAAAGTTTAATTTACCTACCAATACGATCATCCATCTATGTCGAACTAACTATCACCTCCTCGATTGGGACTTTCACGCTCTTATCAAAGTACATCCAATGATATTGGTATCAAAGGTGCTGAATAAAAGAACATCGTTCTTTTTAGGAATATGGCGTGCTTAGAATCATCAAAATAATTCCGCTATTCCAATAGAATATTCTGTGATATCACAATGATGCTACTACTATTGCCGTTTGTCACTGAATTAATGTGAGTTGACATTGGTTCGCCAAGTCGTTTAAATTTTTTCCAGGTACTGCAACGGAATCCTATGGAATGTATCGACCACACATAAAAAGCAACTACAACAGAGAGATCGACAGTACTTTGTTGAGTTTCATTTAGTCGGTCTCGTATGTGCACATTTTTTTCTTGCTTGAAATTCTATAGAATGTTTGGGAGATACCAATTTAAATATGGTCTACAGTTTACAGAATGAAAATCAATACTGCATCAACGGTTACATGGATTCCAAATTCGAATATAACACATCAAGGATGGGAAAGCAAGACGAAATATGATGTCCATTGGTATATGGAAATAGGATCCTTTGTGAACCTCACTTCTATTGGTGAAAATGCTTCTGGTGTGATATTACCGGTTGATGTTGAGGTATATACGTCATAATTTCTGTATTCCATCAGCTTGGAGTGTTGAACATAAAAAGGTTCAAAGTAGCCACAGTGCACAGTCTGCCAGACTGGATGGATCTGCCACAATCGACCATTGGTGAACTTGGTTGTGGTTTTAGAGAAGATGCTCACGGTGCGTCAATTTTGAGAAACAAACTGAGAAGTATAAAATCATTGTGATCTTTGAGTTTTGGGCTTAAAAGTTGTCCGTGAGTATTGGACTCCACATTTCTCAGCTTGTTTGGTGAAGAATCTCTTGGTTGGTGTTATTAGAAAAAATACCTCGCATCGCCCATATTATTGAAACAGTGGACAGCTCTTTCACTTTTTTTAAGGTCCCTCAGCATTGTGAGCACCAGTAGAACCACAAAACAGTATTTAATCGTTGTCCACTGTAATGAAAAAATGGAATGGTTTGTTTTGGTTGACACCTATCCGAAAACCCAGTCGAGGGCCACATTTGCATATTGCTTGTGTTATCTAGCAGCTAATTCAAAAAATTGCGTGTAGAAACGTGTTAGAGAAGATATCTTCCTGAACCATTGACAGTTTACCTTTTACACTTAACAATTTATGATGTTGAATCGGTATGTTTGGTAACTGACGCAAAACATGGATCATCCGTTGGCCTACGCTTTATTAAAATGACCATCACCTTTCCACTTGAACCAAGAGGTTCGAGCTAATTGTGTGTGTTGATCAAGTTCTTTTATTTACCTCGCAGATTGTAGTAACGTGCTCTCAGCAAGACCACGTGGAAGTTAACTACGAAGAAAATATGAATTCAGGGACCAAAGTTTCTCCAAACACATACATCTGAATTCAGTTCATAAAATGTTTCCTGATTCGTTTAACCCTCTTCGCACTGACTGAATAATAGATACAGGAAAATGAAGCTTGAGTTCTGTAATATTATAGATCAAAGGCTGCAGTTCATAGTAAGGGGCCCCGACTAGCTCAATAGTTTTCTGAGGATAGCTGGCGCAAAATGGAAACAAAATATGAGTGGGAGGCTACCAAAATGAGCAATAATATTGTTATACAACACAATCAGTTCCAATACGATAAAACGGAAAAATGTATTCTGGATCTCAACGTGTTCATCCACAACGTTTCAAACCATTAAAACACTAAACCATTAAAACAACAGCTATGAAGGTACGTGCACAGACATCAAAAGAACTGATGGATGGCCGAGGACCAGACATGATACAAAACCTTCAACACCCATATCCACACACCATTTGTTTATGTCGACAAAATTATTACGAAGCATATTCTATGCAAGAGCCTAAGAAATTGTTTGTAAATTTTAGTATTCCACTAATGAATCGTTAAAACATGCATAAAAAGGTCATATTTGAATTATGTACCTATTTTGTGCAATCACAAAGATCATAAATTGCCTAACATTTGAAAAAAACTACATTTTCTGCAATACTCCTACCGTTGTCCCATTAATTTTTCATAGTACGTCTTGGTCTCACACTGGCACGGGAAAAGCGGTTTTTGGAAACTTGGTTGACAGTTGGATTGACAATAATCATCATCGTGAGAATTTTCTGACGGACCTTCATTCACTCTCTTTCAATATTTGTCTCGATTTGTGAGTTTATATTTGCGTTCCATACGAACATTCAAGGTGTTCAAAGCCGATTACTTGAGTATAATTTACTGATGCAGTCCAACCTTGACTGGGAATACGTTTGTTTGGCCCAATTGATAGTCTTGAAAGACAATCCCTTCACGGTTTGCCATTGTTATTACCATTAGTGTTATAATTATAAATATTATAAGAATTTCGTTAAAAAATATTTACAAAATAACATACGGAGCAAAACGATACCAAACAACTTAAATACATATTTCCGCGATTTAGAAAAAGCATAAACATGTCCTACCAATTAGGTCATGCTTAACCAAACATCAATGATGCGGAGAAACATCTTGAAATCATATAGTTCGTTCACGTGAGTTCAGATCGCTCTCTACTCTGGGAAAAAAACTTTATTGCATGTATGTGTTTACCGCAAGATCTTGAAACATTCAACTGTACATACATATCAGGATTGTAAATTTAAACTGAACGTTATTCATCCAGTCAATTCCCATTTTTTTAAAACGGAGAACACCAAAACTAAATCAACGTAAAAACATCGTTCCACATTGTCAAGATGCCGTCACACGGTAGCACAGAACAACCACGTTTCATTTCTGTAGATAATCTTCTAGTTAATACCCCATTGTTCCAAATCCTAGGAGTGTACATTGTTGGTACTTCCAGATAGGTGCTAACGCACTGTCTAAATCTCTATTGAGATTGATGAAACATTTGCTATCAACTACGTTGTTATCAGTATACGTGTACTTTAGGAACGTGACCTGCTATCATAGTGACATGTAAATGGTGAGTAACATCTCGGAAATAATGTTGTTGGATTTGTTGCACAAAACTATTGCTAAATGCAAGAATAGATGTTACGTTGCGTTACGAATTCGGCAGCATAGGCACAAAGATTAGACACCGTCACACCGTTCCAGCGGTTTAATTATTTCAGTAATATTTCTCCATTATTGATTTGCTTTAAATTTCAGCGTTGAAATACCCCTGTATGGATTCAAAGCAAGAACAACTAGAGCTTACATTGATAGCTCGTCAGGTTTCATATATGGTCCGCCTTCTGTGGTTCATCTTATCAACGTAAAAATGGAACCTTATTACTATAACGATTCCATTGCGGCTTTACTCCGCACTGCTCGATCGAAACTCCCGGATATAATGTTTATGCATGCATCACAAGTGTTCAACATTACTCCTCACCAATATTTAATTGAGGTAAATTTCGCTATACCCAATGATCAATAAAGCAACATAAATTCATTTTAGAATGGTATTGATCTAAACAAGACACTAACATTACCTCATTTTCTAAGCACCAGAACAGCTTCGATTTTGTGCAGCGATTCATTCTCATCCTGCACTGTTTGTGTAAGTATTCGCAGTGTTTGTATCACCTTCGTTGATGTACATGAAGGCTTATTAAATGACTCGTCGTTTACCGTGATCATTCATGTAAAAGTGATGTGTATATTACTGGGAAAATAAACTTGTAGCGAAAAACTATCAAGGTTATTGACAACATGCGTTTACAAGGCAAATAAATATGTATGCAACGTGGTCGTCTTTGTCAATTCGAAATGAAATCTGATTAAACACCATCAGGTCAAAAACGAAATCTGATAATATAATTTGTCCGGTATTATGGAACGTTTAGTAATAAGAATAAAAGTGTGACGAACCAAACTTTGTTTTGACGACAACGTATGTTTCTAGGAAAAAAGGCCTCATTTGAATCACTCTTACTCTGAAACGCATTCATATTTCTATTTGCCATTCTTTGTTTATGGTTGTTTTGAAATAAGTCTCATGATTATTTTCATCCAAGAATAGCTATTAAATACTTTCGTTCGTAAAAACCTTCATTTATTGAACACGCCGATATAGTTTGTACGCACCCAATACATTTTGATTTCCAAGGCCCAACAGGAATATACGGGGGAACCAGTATGCTACAGTGCATTCGTTGAGAGATATGATTTGGTCAACGAATGGATTTTTGGCACTCACGCATTTCGTTTCCACTACATTCACTTCTTTTCTCAACCTGGCCAAATGACGATTGCACGTGCCTTATGTCAATTCAATGATGAGACAACCTCAAGTAAAAATTAACATTCACTTTAAGTTTTGTGCCCAGTATTTGAATTTGCACGTTTTTATTCGTTTTTGTAATTCAATGCACAATTTCTTTTTATTCATCCACAAACCAACCTTACTTTAATTTTAATCGAATTTTTCTACAATTCATTCGTTGTTGCTATTGTGTAACCCTTATTTGAATCGTCGTGTGCGATTTCTATCACCGCTTATGTGATATCTTCTTACAATTTAGGAGAAAATAAAAGTTTTTATTCAGCCTGAATGTTGTATAAATTGAACAGCCGTATTGAATATCTAAGGAACCAAGTAGCTCGACTCCGGGCTCAACGCTCACGATCGCACTTTTGGTCAAGAAAATATAAGATTGCTTCTGGTACCTTGCCAGAGAGCGAAAAAATGTCAAACAAAATCGATATCTATGCAGCTTGAAATCATCTCGCGCACCGCCAAACGCCAAGTCTAGTCAGTAGTTGTAACAACTGACGCTTGCATGAACTTCATATGTCGTATATTCTATATCGGTGACAAGTTTACGGGTTATTGGTTCCTCATTGATAAGGTTCTAACTTAAGTGTCATTCCATCTAGCTCAAAATGGATTTACTGTTTTTGACTTGAAACTTTAGTCAGCTAATGTCACTAAAAATCAGACCTATGAAGACCAATTATCAAACCTAGACTTGAGTATAAGTTGAACCATCCGCTGGAGTTTCTCTGTTGCAAAAGTTAAAACTCCCAAAATTAGTTCCGACTTTTTAACACATTATGGTGTTGCGGTTTATGCAAGCAGTTGTTGTTTTTCGAGACACTATAACACCGCGTTCATTTCGCGGTGTTTCTTTACATTATGTTTCCATTGGTATACAAACGCTACTCTTATTGGGTCATCAATCCCTTCACAAATCAATGATTACCAAAAACGTACGACTTCGTGGTAAACAACATCACATTTGAAATCGTAAATCCCATGTACACTGCCACCGACGCAGATTACATCTCAAAAAACTGAAAATATCTAAAGCCAAAATTGAGTACATTATATTATTAGGCATCAGTATTCCATTTGACCGCCAATGGTATTTGCTTCGACGCGTGGTGTCTATGAAAGTCCCCGGAAGTCGTGGTAACATTGCATTATCGTGCGCTCAACAGTTCCACAATATTGATTGTTACTTTATCCGTCACATAAATGAATTCTCATTAAATTTCTCACCTCCTATTCTACATTATCAATAATAATAATTTATTCTCAAGAGAATGAGACAAGGATTCTTCTAAATCCGCATGTGATGTTGTACATTAGAAACAAATATGGTATAAACTACAGCCGTTTGAATACTTTTTAAAGAAGCTCATACGACCGGAAACATTCAATAACCATTGAAAGTGGTTCACCCAGCCTATCTCAGTGAAGCAGTGTACAGCTGATTCGCCCTTACTGGGGCTCATCAGCACTGCGTGCACCGTGATCGTATCACGGGCTAGTGTATCATCGTTGTTTAGCCACCAGCTAATACAACCACTAAGCCACCGTGACACGGCGACTGGGTGTTGCAAGGAGGTGTCAAATTAACACCGCTCACTCTCGTTTCGCTCCCTTGCTGTGAACCGAAGGTCGTTCGGTCACGTGTGGTTGGCACACAGTCTAGCGAGCATTAACCACCGCCCTAGTCAAGTGGGGTTAGGAGGAATGATTGAAAGTGGTTCACCCAGCCTATCTCAGTGAAGCAGTGTACAGCTGATTCGCCCTTACTGGGGCTCATCAGCACTGCGTGCACCGTGATCGTATCACGGGCTAGTGTATCATCGTTGTTCAGCCACCAGCTAATACAACCACTAAGCCACCGTGACACGGCGACTAGTGTTGCAGGGAGGTGTCAAATTAACACCGCTCACTCTCGTTTCGCTCCCTTGCTGTGAACCGAAGGTCTTTCGGTCACGTGTGGTTGGCCCGCAGTCTAGCGAGCATTAACCACCGCCACAGTCAAGTGGGGTTAGGAGGAATGATTGAAAGTGGTTCACCCAGCCTATCTCAGTGAAGCAGTGTACAGCTGTTTCGCCCTTACTGGGGCTCATCAGCACTGCGTGCACCGTGGTCGTATCACAGGCTAGTGTATCATCGTTGTTTAGCCACCAGTTAATAAAACCACTAAACCACCGTGACACTGCGATTGGGTGATGATACACTAGCCCGTGATACGATCACGGTGCACGCAGTGCAGATGAGCCCCAGTAAGGGCGAAACAGCTGTACACTGCTTCACTGAGATAGGCTGGGTGAACCACTTTCAATCATTCCTCCTAACCCCACTTGACTGAGGCGGTGGTTAATGCTCGCTAGACTGCGGGCCAACCACACGTGACCGAACGACTTTCGGTTTACAGCAAGGGAGCGAAATGAGAGTGAGCGGTGTTAACATTCAATAACGTTTGTTCTAAATCCCTTCCAAGATACTTGGTCTATCGTCAAATTGAAAACCTTGTTGTATTAATAAACCTTTGACTTTCGTCTTTTAAACTAAGTGAGAAAATCAACCGTCTCAAAAGATTCGACATTTAGGTTTTATTCTTCAATCCATAACAGATACTCGTTATCTTACAGAAGATTCTAATGTCGTCGCATGGAGCATCTGTTTCAAATCTGTTTGACTTGTAATTGAATTTCTGAGAGTCATTGCAGACAACGATGAATGAAAGACTAAACCAATGTAGAGTGTTTTTCAGCCAGTATGATTACAAATAGGGTTCTGAGTGAACGACAAAAATGAGCTGTTTGATGAAACACGATCAAATAGTCGAGCCAAACGCCATCGATACAAAATACAACGTTGAGATATTGTACAGTTTTTAAGAGTTTTAGAAAGCATAAGAATCAAATTGGATGTGACATGAAGTATTAACATTTTAATCGTGCAATCTAATTGTAGTAAGACATTAAAATACTGATGAATGAAGAAAAACGTCAATGAAGAAACTTTTTAGAGGATTTGTGACAAACATACAGGCAATTAGAAAAGCCGCTGTTTGATAAAATCTGAAAGCTGGGAAGATTCGAAAGGAGGTTCCTATGGATTTTACATTAACTCGTTTTGTAAAATTCCGCAGATTCCTTGAAGACTGTAAATTTACACCTGTTATATACATTTGCTACATATTTTATCCAACACGATGAGAAACTGTCTAGATTGGCAGAGTGGACGCATTGTGCATGGAAAAAGCTCAAAAACGTAACATTTTTTACATTGTTTTATTGTAGGAGAATAACTTCGGTAATATGACGTCGCTTGACACTTTAAAAGTTTGCACAAAACACATTCAAATCGTTATTTCTACCTTATAATTTGAATCAATGATGATATAAAACAAAGAGAATTCTTCGACTCAACCACACTCCATCTTGAGGAATTCATTATTCAATCAGGGAGTAGAGTGTTCAGTCTTTGTAATAAACATTTGCTTGGACAAGTGAAGTGTGTTACAGCGAATGGAGAACGTATCCTCTGTATCCATGCATCTTTTTATAACGTTGGCTTAGTGATTGTATTTGCTTGCCACGAAATAACAGGGTGACGCAATAGCCCCCTTTAAACGATCCTAATGTGAGTAGTCCTGAGAAGCCTCATTAAGAGCAAACAGCCGTACACTACTTCACTGGATTACCACTTTGAATGAGCTCTTCTTGTTCGCACTCTGCGGCAGTGGTAAGAATTTGTGCCATTACGAGCTGATCACATTTGACGCATCGATCTTCACATCAAAATAAACGAGTAATTCATAAGTGAGCGTGTTTTATACAAGGTGTGCCAGATATAACCAAACAGTGATAATAATTAAAATTTAGAAATAAAAGAAACAAAATTTATCAGGCAAAGTTTTGGAACGGTTCTAATTGTAAACCCGGAGAATGAACCTTCAATATATTAGGTTGAACTCACTTTAAATGTGCACGACGTTTGTCGCATGTTGGTCAATTTTGGAAGTATCATTCCCCTGTATATTTTGTGATATACTTTAAACACGGATCAGTTTTAAATTTGGATAATGCGTTCAATCTGCTAAAGATCATGCATCAATGTCGGCCTGCCTACCACCTCCTCAATTAAGCCTCTCACACTATATTCAACCAGCATCTTACTATATTGGTATAATGGTACTGGATGAATAAGAGAACAGTGTTCTTTGTAGGCATATGACATGCTTAGAATTTTCAAATGAACTGCGCTCTTTCAATATATTTCCAGTTGATGTTGAGGTATATATGTTATATTTTTTGTATGCCATCAGCTTGGAGTATTATACAGAAATAGGTTCAACGTAGCCACAGTGCTTAGTCTGCCAGACTGGATGGATCTGCCACAACCGACCACTGGTGCACTCGGTTGTGGTTACATAGAAGATTCACATGGTGCGTCAATTTTGAGAGACAAACTGTGACGCATAAAAGCATTGGGATCAAATAGTTTTGGACTTAAAAGTTGTCCGTGAGTATTCGACCACAAATTTATGTTTTTGGTTCGGAAACACTTGGTTGCTTTTCTAAGTGAGACAATAATTTTATATTCTTCAGTTCGGTTTCGAAATGTTCACGTAGATTGCGGTGTTATTGATATCACATGCATTATCGTGTATTCTTATATTCATCAATCAAAGTTCCGTTGGTCACGTATGATCAAATGGTCTTCGAGCAAAACTTTGCAACGAAACAGGATGGGATTCTAAAGAGTTACTCGAAAATGCTTCACATCGTCCATACCAACGAAACAGTGGACGGCTAATTCATTTATGTTAAGGTTTCATAGCACTGTGGGCACCAAAATTGACCCAAAAACAGTATTTTATTGGTGTCTACTGTATTTAACAAAAGTGAAAGTATTTGTGTTGGTTGAACCTAACCGAAACGACCATTCGGCGGCCATTCGTAGTGGTTCTGTTTGTTGGCAACAAACAAAACAACTGGACACTGACAGTACAACAAATTGAATATAGAAACCTTTGAGGGATGGTGTTTTTTGGAATCGTTCCTAGTTTACTATTTAAACAAGTCAATTTATGATGCTGAATCGGATTTTCTGGATATCAATGCAAAACATTGATCATTCATTGGCTTGCGCTAGTCGAAAAGGCCTTCATCTTTCCACCTAAATCAAGTGGTTTGAACTGATTGATAGTGTTAACAAAGTATCTTTAATTTACCTCGCAGATAATATAAATTATTCCCAAATAGAGCAAATGTGAGTTAACTACGATGAACACAATTCACTTAAGGACCAACGTTTCTTCAAAAACACCTCTTTTTCAGATCATAAATTTTTGCAGCTTCCTTTATTCCTCTTATCACCGACTGAACAATAAAGACAGATAAATGGAGCTTGCGTTCTGTAATGTAATGTAATATTGTATTGTATTTTATTGTAAACAGACTCTTGTTAGCAGATAGTTAACATTTCAGCCAAAAAATGAAACAACCATGCTCATTGTAAATGACGAAAAGAAAAAAATAACGATGATAGTTTTGGAACAGGAAATTTGAACATGTTATTATTGTGACGGTCAGTAGGAAAGAAGCTATGAGTGAAAACTATTACAAAGATCCATAAGTACTTTTCCGTTGTTTGTGAGAACTCGGGCCAAGGAGGGTATGTTAGAGTTCCCGTACACGTTGATACGAGAAGAAATTAATCTGAATTTGGATCAATTGGAGAGATGAGAGTAGCAGGACGAAAGTGGTGTATGAAGCGGATGAGTGGGATCACTGAGAATTGGAGAGCAAATTTTTCACAGAAATCAATGTGCAGAATGCACACTTTGGATATGAGATCACATAATGGAATAGAAGAAACACGACTAATAACAGTGAGTCTATGCAGCAAAAGTTCACAGACCTTTTTAAGAAGACCAAGGAAAACGACGTGGAAACAGTAGATAATGAGAGGAAGAACATATTGAGAAAGAGAAGAAATATTGACAGGTGGACTCGCACAAAACTGCCTAAGTTTACGAATACGGTAGGATAGGCGGCCCAACGCTCTGATGCGGGGTTCAATGTGTAACGTTCAAAGAAGAGAACAGTCTATGGTCAAACCAAGGTATTCGATAGATGATACACGAGGTAGTAGTATAGGTGCAAAAGACACTGCATTCGTGATGATGAAAGCTCGAGAGAGAGTGAAAATACACTGGAAGCATTTTGATAAATTGAGGCCGGGGCCAGCCTCAGAAGAGAAGCAGTGGATGTGTGAGAGGTTGTCAGTGAATGCTGTGAGTTTCAGAGATGGGTTGCAAGAAGACAAATTCATCTGCATATTCGAAACGACAAGCTGGAGAAGAAACGTGTAGGTGACTAATGTAGGCAGAAAGGAGGAATGGGGAGAGAACAGCTCCTTGTAGTACTCCTGAGTTATTAAGAACGAGTTAAGATATCCAATTGGCAATCTTAGCAGTTTAAACTTGAGCTGAAAAATAATCCTTTACCCATTTCAGTGTAGATTCTGAGCAATTAAATGAATATAGTTTGTTTGATAGACGGGATCGAGGAATAAAAATCAAACCTGAAGATAAATCTAGAAAAATACAACGGACATATTTATTTCACTTGTTAAGGGATTCGGCAATAAAATGAATCACATAGAATACAGCGTCTTATGTGGACTTATTAGGCCTTTAAGCAAACTGCAAGGGGTCATTCGGAACACTGATTAAAGAAGGAATGCGTCCAAGGAGTGACTTCTCCGCCAATTTGAGACCAGCAAAAGTCAAAGCAGTTTGGCGAAAACATTTTGACAGAATCTTTGAACCGGAGAGTTTGGGCACGCGAACAATGGATGTTGGTCTCGAAACGTCTGAGATTGAACATGATTTAACGGATTCATTGAGGAGGGTGAAAAATACGCCAGCTAACGATCTGGCTCTATATTTTAACAGAACCGGTGAGTAATCATCCGGTACGGCAGAGGTGGATGTTGTCATACATCGTAGAAGTTGGAAAACATCTGTGGAAAACAGTTTTGATTTAGTGAGACGGCTTCGGTAATATGGAGAGAGACAATCCTTTGAAGGGTGAATAACAGCGATATTCAAATCATCAACATTGACACCCTTTGGATAGTTCTTTCTTTGCCCACAAAGAAGTTTGATTCCACGCCACATATTCTTCCCAAATTTGTTACCCAGAATCTGTCCAGCAAACGTACAGTTCAGCCTCTTTAGTTTAGCATTAAAAAAATACATAAGGCAATGGAATCACGTATCTTGTTGGCACGGTCTTTCTAACTTCGCAGGGATTTCAAAGAAGGAGAGGGCTCCATTCCGTGATGAATATCTAATGTTTCTTTGGGGCAGAACAAGTCGAATTTGGTGTTAATTTTATCAATGAATATACCAGTAGGACGCAATAAAGACGGAATTTTGGAAAACAAAGGAATGAGAAAACCTAGAGATTCATTGAGCAAGATAACGTTAGAGTGACACATGTTGCGTTGTTTAAACTTTATCTGTTTTGACTCAACAAATGAAGTATGAGCAACACGAGACAAAATATTGCCAAGAGCGTACAGTGGTCTCTAGTAGCTAGTGGTGCTCTCGACTTGACTGAAAAGAGGTCGGGGTGATTGGTGATAACCTTATCAAGTATGGATTCACCTCTAGTAACTAAAAAGTTAATATCCTGATAACCGAAGGAGAGCAAAGGGTAGGTTGTGGCACGACTAAAGTCACCGATAATTGTATGCAGTGTGTCATCCAATAAAGGAACAATAAATAGTAGATACGAAGCAAAGAAAAGATTAACATCAGGAATAGAGCAAAAGGGAATAATGTGTAATTAAGTGTTAGCAATACTCTTAAAACAAGAGTACTTGGGATGACATAAAAGAGTTAAACAATCAACACCATTTAATGAATATTTAAAAGAAGTGCTTGACTTGCCAAACCAACGAGAATTGAAAGAGGTAATCCCTCTACCTTAATGCTTCTTTCTGCATCTTCTCGGTCTTCGCAAGCACAGTGAAAGCCATCTATTTGGACAACAGAGTCGTTAACATCAGCATTCGGCCATGACTGTGGGATACAGACAACACATGTGTTTTGATGAATGCGAGAGTTAAGAACACTAGTTAAATCCAATATGTTTCCGAAGAGAGAGCGAATAGTTGCGCTCATGACGGATGGAACAGTCATTCTAGACAACTTTGTGCAACTGAGGGCTTTCTGTCAGCCGGCTCGTTTACCTCTCCCTGTATGATTGTGTTTTTTGATACTCAAACTTGGGATTTGTGTGAGTGATGGTGTAAACGTGTTAATTGCTTTGAAATATAACAATTACTCTCTCTAGTACGTGCAGCGAGTAGACATGTACGCTAGAAAAATCAAATGCAAGGAACATAGAAGATTGTGGCGCAGCCGTTCCAAAGGCGCGCGCTACTAATACATCAAATGATGCAGTTCGTAGTAGGTGGCTCTAACTAACTCAATAGTTTTCTGAGAATAAGTATCGCATAATGGATCCAGAATATGAGTGAAGGAGTATCAGAAGGTGCAATAATCTTTGAACACAACACAACCAGCTCTAATACTTTAATATGAAGAAATGTGCACTGAATCTCATCATGTTCAGCCACATCCGTAAGAATGCCTGAAACATTAAGAACGAACAACAACAAACACCATTTTTTATCTGGGAAAATTATGATGAGGCCTATCGTATACTGGAGCCTGGGGAATTCTTCGTAAATTACTTTGTATTCCCCTTATGGAACATGATATAAAAAATATGAATGACACATTTGAAACGTGTTCCTAGTTTGCACAATGACGAAGAGCACACACTGTATATAATTTGAATGAACTCAATCTCTTGCAATACCCTCACCATTGACCTATTTACTTTTTATGGCAAATCATTCCCGCTCAAACAGTCCTCAACGTTTACACGTGATTTTTTGGATACGCTCACAACAAAGAAAAGCACGTCTTTGCACCATACTGGCAAAGGAGATCCAGCTTTGGGAAAATTGGTTGTCAGTTGCATTGATAATAATTGATGAAATATTACGACGGACACTGAATTACTGTCATTTAATATTTGTCTTAATTCGTGAGTTTCAATTTCCATTCTGTTTGAACAGTCAATGTTCCGAAAGCAAATTAATCAAGTATCGCTCACTGATACAGTCCAACATTGACTATGAATACGTTTGATTGGCCCGATTGAGGGTCTCAAAAAACCATATCATTGAGGTTTACCGTTGTTTTTATTGCCATTAGTGTTATGATGAATATTATTATAACAATTTTGTTCCATATTGTTTTAAAAAGAAAATGCTGATGAAAGAAATAACAAACAGCATAATGAAATAAAAATATCCGCGGTTTGTAAAAAAACAAAATCATGTAGCACCGATTAGGTTATTCATTACATGACATCATAGATGAGAAGTAGCATATCTGGTCGTAAAACATCCGAGGAACATACAGATAGTTCAAGAGATTTTAGGTGGCTTCATACCTGTAGAACGAAATTTAATCGGATGCACGTAGTCAGCTCAAGATCATAAACTTATCTAACGGCTTATTCCTGTCACGTTGTAAAAATGAACTGGAGGTGATTCATTCACTCAGTTTCTGTTTTAATTCGACAATAACGGAGAACATTAACAGGAGAATGAATATAATACCATTGTTCCACATTGCCAAGTCGCCGTCCCACAGTAGCATAGTACGGCTGTGTTTCATTTTGGGGACAATCTTTAAGACATAAGAATGTAGAACCAAATCCTAGTAGCGTACCGGTATGTAATGTTATTGTATTTGTTCGACGCAAAATATTACTGATAGTGAGAACAGATCTTACGTTGCGTGACGATTTCATCATCATACGCAAAACACGAGACACCGTCACCTCGTTCTAGCAGTTTTTGATCTCAGCGATATTTCTCTCTTATCTATTTGCCTGAAATTTTAGCGGTAAAATACCCCTGTATGGATTTGAAGCAAACGCAACCGGAGCTTACATTGATAGCTCGTCATGCTTCATATATGGTCCGCCTTCTGTGGTTTATTCTATTGAAGTGAAAATGGAACCTTATTACTATAAACATTCCTTTGCTGCGGTGATCGGTACTGCTCGACCGACACTCCCTGATATAATGTTTGTGCGTCGATCACAAGTGTCCAACATAACTCCACGCCAATATTCAATTAAGGTAAATTTTGTTATACTCAAAGATTAATAAAGCAATATAAATTCATTGTGGAATGATATTGAACTGAGCTGGACAACAATATTGCTACAACACTCTTAACACTATAACAGCCTGATTTTAAACCACATTCAAAACTCATCCCGCACTTTTAGCTCAAGTATACTTGCTTGTTTCGTCACCGTCTGAGATGAACATAGAGGCCTGTCGTTTACCATTACCATCTTTTTGAAATTTATGTATATTTTTCTGAGAAAATAAAATCGCAGAGGAAACTTATCAAGGTTATATATAAGATTGGTTCTGGTACCATAACAAGAACCAAATGAATGTCAAAGAATATACATATCTAAGCACCCTAAAATCTTCTTGCGCAAAGTTGAACTTCAAGTCCAGTCAGTAAAAACAATCACTGCCGCTTGCATGAGCTACTCAAGTCTCATTTTCAATACCGGTAACAAGTTCACTTGTTTCCTGTGCCTTCTTGATACAAGTGCTGAAGTAAGTATCATTTCATCTAGTTCAGAACATACTTCACACTTTTGACGTAAAACTTTAGTCGGTAAATGTCATTAACATTCCGACCTATGAAGACCAGATAATAAACATCGACTTGTGTATAAAGTGTACCATCCGCTAGAATTTCTCCGTTGTCGAAGTTAAAACTCCCATAATTGGTTGTAACTTTTTGCCAGAGTACGGCCCTGTAGTTGATGTAGGCAATCGTCATCTTGTAGATACAGCACATTCATTACGTGGTGTTTCTTTACATTATGATCCCATTGGTATACATAATCTTCTCCTCATTGATCCTAATAAATTTTGGGTGACAACAGAAGACCTGAAAGAGTTGTTCCTATCTCACAGTGATGCTTCAAGAGCTAAAGCGACACAATTAATCGAAATCAAAGTCAGTTGTTGGCAACGTTGGAATGGTTATCCATAGTTTATCAAATCATGTTTATAAACTACTGCAGTATTATGAATAGCCGCATGCGGAAACTAATGCAAGATAAGCTTCATAAGTCACTTGTGTGTTTGGAACCTACATGTAGCTTTCCGCCCGTTAAAACAAAATATGTGCTCAATCTTGTATATAGCCAATTGAATAGAATTCAATTTGAAGCCTTAACCCTCAGAATTACCTTCAAAATGCAACTTTTACAAACAGACCGCACAAATAAGGAAGCAGAATTCTAGAATATCTTTGAGCAACCCTTAGATTATTCAACCGAGTTCTCCAGAACATGAGAGATGGATCAAGGCAAAATTGATCAACCTCAGCAAGCTCGTACAGCTCAACTATGCACCAAAAATGTGCCCTGAATACAAATCATGCAAACGCATCACAAGATCTGAAGATAAATGAACACATTACGATTGTTATTCCAGAGATTGGGTCTTGAGTTGTTAATCTAAACAAAAGTGACTGCACTTCTAAGGTAAACTGTATAATCACAGACGCCTGTAAATTTCTTCCGGAAAAACATTCAGATAATGTTCTTCTGATGTAGAAGCAAATCACCCGTGAGTTACAAATTTTATTATTGAAGGGTTTTATCACACAAACTTAATTCAATATACGCAAGCCGGTGAGCTTTCATACATCAAAACGTATAGCATACCTAAAACCCCTAAACCTGATGTACCCATTTGGGCGATTCTAGCCATGAACAATTCTCTTTACAATTATTTAGCTTGGTGGTTAGTGCAGGTGTTTACACCAGTGGGAGAACGTTTATAAATATCAGTGTGAAGAGCAAATATGAACTTCTTCCCTATGTGATGCAATTGGATATTTCAAAGTAAATTATGCAAATTATGTAAACTCTGTTCACTAATTTACTTCTCACATATGCTGCAGTATTTTAAGGTGATTCATGAGCAGCACATCTTGGACTCATAAAAATTCCTTTATCTTTCCTTAAGGATGTCATATTCTTTTGCACCAAAATGTTAAGTTTCATTTCAAAGAAGATAGCTACAGACGGGTTGATTGCGTTGCATTGTGCAGTGCGTTGGGGTCAACTCTTGCGGACATTTTTGACAGTCCTCAAAACAACCGGATGCCGGTTGATCCCACAGCTGTCGTTATACACGATGAATCTGGATGATATTCTGATATTCCCAAATGATGTAGGAGAGATTGTAGGAACCCCTCGAACTTCGATGCGCTCCACATAAATATGTCGTTCTTGTGTGAGCTTAAAGAGGACAAAAATCACCGTTTTTGGATGTCCTAATCTCAGGGAATGCCAACGAGTCAATCTCCAATACGGTTTATCAAAAACCAACTTGGACAAGACAGTACAATAATTTTGTGGGTTTACGCAAGTCCAATACAAACGCAATGTGTTTTGCGCCATATTCTACAGGGCTTGCAATATATGCACGCCAGAGAAACTCCCGGAGAGTTTCATTTGTTTAGAAGTTTGTTGATATGGAATAATTACTCAGGCACCTTGATAGGAAACCACTCCGTACCAAGTGAAAAAATGTTGACTCACACAGAGGTCTGGCACATCCAAAGTGCATATCTTTTATCAGCAAGCATTTAGTCATAACGGCTCATGAAGCGAAACTTCAATCGGCATTTTGGGTCATCGCCAAGCGAAATCAACCAAATGTTTGAAGTTCATTCCGGCTTTATTGATCAAACACTATAAACCTCACCTTTGTATCCTAAAGAACTTGAGAATAACCCTGAGACTACCTTGGTTTTACTGACCTGTTTCGCTGTTTGAAACCTATATATTTAGCATTCACATAAATGTGTTTTATTGTTATCTGCTGTTCCCATGTTTTTCACGTTAATGTTCAAATAAAATGAGCAAAATGAAATAATTCAGCTAATGTGTTGTTTTCATTGCTCCGTTGAAACTTAAAAGGGGTACACAATGTTTTAAATTAAAGATCACCTAAAACTCACGACTCCGCTCCAATACAGGGATATGGAGTTTATGCTGTACAATATTACATTTAAACCCATCAACCAATATGCATTGTCGACCATGCAGAATAAATCCTGAAAACTGAAAATCACTAAAGTTTAATTCGAACACATGCTAGAATTAGTCATCAAGAGGCCGTTTGACAGCCCGTAGTCTTCTCCACTTCAGACGGTGCATACAAAAGACCCCGGAAAAAGGAAGCCATGTGGCATCGGCTTCCTCCTAAAATTAAAAATACCAGACCATATATCCATCCCTCACATCATAACATCTCATTGAACTTGTTTATTACAATGCCTTTCTCGAAAATTCACTCATTTTGAGCATATCATCGCATACCTTCCGTCACAGAAGATATTACGATACGGTTTTTATATCACTTTTTGGTCTTTAGGAATTAGTGAAGATGCCTTCTAGTTTATTGAAAGAAGCAAAACGTTTCTACATAGATGAACAGCTGGCAGGTTTTACTGAATGACGCGCTCAATCGTAGTCAAAATTCTGAAGAACGTGTTAACCGTATATGATGGATCTGTCGTCTATGGTATTCCTTTAAACTTAGACATGTGTGTTTTGAGAATTATTAGTTTGGATTGTTTCGGCCAGTGCATAAACTCAACTGTCCTTTCACCATTATCTAAAACAGGTTAGTCCATTTTGAATTTTCTAATACCATCGAATACGACACAAACGTCTTTGGAGTCGTCAACCATTATTGACGGTTCATTCCAGACTGTGCTACACTCCTCGAACACTGACAGATATGCTAAATGCAAGTCGAAAGAACTGACATTAGCATCAGATACGGATTTGCTCACGTAAAACATTGATATATTCAACCACCAAACTGTTCTTCCGATAGATTACAGTCAACTTTTCTCATCCTTAACACGAGTGTTTTCAATCTCAATGTTCGTGCAGTACATTAGCAACTAATTGATTATAATATATAGGCGCTTGCATTATTTTCAAATAGGATACTACCAGCCGAAGCAAAATATAGCATGTTTGGCCGTAAACTCTTTGCAATATAGTTAGTAACTCCTGATTTTCAACACCTTCATGAAGAAAATATTTTTGTATTTATAAACCTTCGCCATTCGCCTTTCATACCAAGTCGGAGAAGCACTCGCCTGTAGGGAATCGTCACTTAGATTTATTTTTCAATAAGGGACAGTTATTTGTTACTTCTCAAGAAATTTTAATGTTGTGTGTGATACTATGTTACATAAGTACGTCAATTCACCGCCAAGCTCTGTTGAATTGGATCTTTACGACATCGAGAATGAACAGTGTGATGGAATATCCGGTAAATTATAACTGAAATACAAAAATCTTAGATCTTCACTTCTCATTTTCACATTTCATCATATCATGTTATTTCAACTGCTTTGCAGATTGAAAGACCTTGATGTAGAATCAGATACTGGAACGTTAGAAACCTTTTTTTAGATATTTTAAGCCATCTTGGTGATTTGATTTGTACTCTAATGGAAAAGTACTCATAGCGGTTTCCAGGTAAAACCGCGAATAAGCAAGATTGATGCGTAATCCTGTCCGCGAATACCGAAATCCAATATGGCTCCAATCGTATAGGATGTCAGAATAGAGAGGTATTTTGGGAACTATTGTACAGTACTGAACGATGATCGGAATCCAAAAATAGAATTACTAACATCATACATCAATAGTACTTATTCCTTTTCCAATAAACCAAGAATTGGACGAGCAACCAACAAGCCAAGGTAGCGTACCAACCGAATCCAAGATGATGGCGAAAACGAACTTAGTTGGCAATATCATGCGACCATATGTTAATAAATATGTTTCGAATTAAAATATATGTGTAGCAGTTGTGAAGCGAAGCATGGATACAAAGCAAGGAAGAAGTGAAGTGACCAGTGGTTCCGGTCAAGCATTGGACAATCGAAGTTTCCGGTGTTTGAATCGACCTTATCTAACCCTTTCTTACCCTTAGGGAAGGCAGCATCACTGTTTCCATAAATATGAAAATGCTTGTCATCTGAAGGAAACACTGTACTGCTTTCACAAACAAATCACAAACGGCAGCACGACTTTATTTCCAGACGGCCTCGAACCGCGATTTTTCGCAGTAAGAGGGATCGCTGCTTTTTAATTCGCTGCACTACATTGGCTTTCCTGAAATGGTTGAACCTTCAGAAACGATGTTCATTCCCGTGTAGCCTGCAGTGTCTTTGCTGTGCTGATGCCTGAACTTCACCACAAGGTAGCAGCTATTAGAAATGCACCAAATCAGTGTAATTTGATGAGTTTCAACTGTTCCCAATTAATATATTTGATCTTCTCTCACCAAACGGGAACCACCGTAACCAAATTTCTCAGTTCTTTTTGTTGAAAAAAATACTTCGCCCTTGGGAATGATTATGCAATTTATACCTGGCCGACATTGTTGACTGCGGTAAAAACCGTACCAAGTGGAGCGGGTGTGGTGCTATGTAATGTATGGAACAATTTACTCGCGCTACGGTGGGAATGTAATACAGGCCCCCGTATCTTAAGGATTGCCAATCTAACCGTTACTCGACAAAGCCCAGATGCGAACAATAAAATGCGACGTGGAATGTATGAGCGACTAACCAATAATCTGAAACGTGAAATCCAAACATAAGCTTCGTCTGATTAAACTGTGATATTTAAGTATTTAATGATCAACGTCATCTCAATCGATGCATAGAAATGTGTGAAAATGGTTTTATAGAAAATACGGTGCCAATAATAAAGGGAAGCTTATTTGTTCGTGTTATACCTGCTGTGTTACCTTTATCGATTCCTCGTCATTTAGTGTGAGTGGTCCTCCCACTGGTACTTGGGTCAATGAAGGGAGAAATTCACATCAGTTTATAGAACGTTCCTTTTAATTCATATGTGATTCCTCAAAATACAAAACCTCGTTTATTGCAATACAATCGTGCTATGAAAAAGTTTTGTTCGTCAATTCAATTTGATCTTTGCATATAATCTTGCGTCTTTTATTTGGTAATATATGGTCAAGAAATAAGAGATTCATGGAGCTCAGCAGAATATTCTAACTAAGAAGGGGCTACAGTTCTCATTGGTTGTCATCGGACTTCTATCCACAAATGCACAGCATGATTCGGTTCTGTTCACTGAAATAAGCATTAACCAAGCACATGAGATTAGTGGTTTGGGTTACCATTTCAAGTATCTCCAAGCATATACAATATTTAAAGTAAACAGCTATGAACAAACATAAACATTGAATAGAAGGAAGTGACTGAATGCAAGCGCGTCACTGTTTACAGCTTCCATGTATATCGTCAGAAGTTTCTATCCATAATGTGAGGGAATCTTGCAGATCTGTACACGTGACCAACCACCTTAGTCTTGGAAGTTCAATTACCGATTTGATTCAGTATCATGACTACTAAAAACTCTGTTTGACCTAAATTTGATGATTCAATTGTGACAACAGACCCTGAATATGCTACATTGACGACGGTGACGGACACTGCACCGGTGCCACAGATGATCCAAACACAATAAGGCCGGATTAGCTTTTTGTATGCGCTAGAGTGGATCACAAGTAGAGATGAAAATAACTCCTTACCGGGTGCACTGAAGGTACAATGCCCACATAAGCTTAATTAGATAATTTGGAATACATGGCTTCATCACTCAACTTGAACCAAAATTCGTAGTCACACCATTTTTTTTCCAAAACTATATGGGTCTACAGTTAACTGCTTGTAATCAGATGACGTTATGATTTTTTTATACAAACAAATGGAATTTGCATACAGTCAAACCAATAAACTCTATTCAACACGTGAACTCCTCATCAACACTTGTGAATTCGGTACAGTGATGATGTGGATCGTTAATTTGATTACCGTTTTCTTTTACATCCTTAATAGCACTCAATACAGGTGTATATACACGGTTGATTGAGGATGAAATGTACAAATGTCACAGTTGTGCGTTAGTGATGAGTACGATGATGATCAGTATACCATTACAACAACCTATTGCTAGAGTATCGATGCAATGTGATAGTTGTACCCGCACTTCATTGATGTTTTTTATTTTGTTATTAAAGTAACTGAATACAAATCACTTGCCTTCCAAAAATGCTTGTGAACTCGTTACAGTAATAATATAGCATGTCAATTTGATTCCCGTGTCGTTCTTCCTTTTTATAACACTTGAATAATTTGGAATATATGTTTTTATAACCCATCAATATAACTTGTGGTAAGAAACGTTGTCACACCAATCTTTCCCCAAAACTGATGGGCTCAACAGTAAGCTGCTTGTAATCGGTTCAACGGATGACATAGACATTATCCGATACAGCTCTATGAGATACAAAATTTGCATACAGTCACACTAACAAAAATTATTTGATATATGTACGCATCACGGAAGCTTGTCAGCTCGGTATAATGATAATTCGGTACAATAATTTGATTCCAGTTTCGTTTTACCTTCTCGATAGCAACAAACACAGGTGAATGTACACGGTTGAATGAATATGAAATATTGTCATGTCATAGATGTGCGTTATGAATAGGATGATGATGATGAGTATCATGGCAATGTGGATGATGTGAAGCAGAATGATAATAATTTCAGAGAACGTCGTGCGATGTTACATATTAGAACCGATAATCAATCATTCATGAGTAAAAACTTATGTCATCAAAGAATAGCTAAACAAAACTCATCTCAATCTTTTATTAACCGACCAATACGATCATGTTTCAATGTTGAACTGCCTACCATCTCCTCACTTGTGCCTCTCACATTATAAACAACCTCCGGCCAATGATATTGCTACCAAAGGTACTGGATGAATAGAAGAACATGGTTCTTCCTGGGAATATGATACACTTGGAATTTTTAGCATTGTTCTGCTATCCAAATTGAATATTTGGTGTCATCCCAATGATCATATTGCTATAACCATTTGTCGGTGGATTAATGTGAGTTGATATTGGTTCTCCGAGTTGCTTAAATTTGTTTCAGGTACTGCAATGAAATCATATGGAATGTGTCCACCACACATGAAAAATAACTGCAACAGAGAGATAGACAGTTTTTTGACAGTTTGTTGACTTTCGTTTAGTCGGTCGGGTAACTTTACACATTTGTCTTGAAAAAAACTCTACAGGACGTATGGGAAATACCAATTACAATAAACTCCATAGTTTACAAAATAAAAATTAATACTGCATCAAGATTGACATGGATTCCGAATTCGAATATAACTCATCAAGGATGGGAAAAGAAGACGAAATATTATGTTCATTGGAATATGAGACCTGAATCCTCGATCAACCTGTCTTCTATTGGTGAAAATGCTTCTGGTGTGATATTTCCAGTAGATGTTGTGGTATATGTTTTTTTATTTTTGTATTCCATCAGATTGGAGACTTATACATAAGAAAATTCAAACTGGCCTTTGTGGATAGTATTCCAGACTGGATGAATCTGCCACAATCAACTACTGGTGAATTCGGTTTGGTTATAGAGAAGAATCACACGGTGCATCGATTTTGAGAGAAAAACTGGGATATATGCGTGTATTGGAATCAAAGAGTTTTGGCCTCAAAAGTTGTCCGTAAGTATTTGGCTCAAATCTCCTTATTTTTTCTGGTTCAGAATCACTAGGTTGCTTCTCTAAGGTTGAGAATCATTTCATATTCTTCAAATTATGTTTCAAATGTCCGCGACAATCGCGCTGTGATTGTTCTCACATGCATTATCGTTTGATCCATTAGTATTCGAATAAACTTTCATTGGTCACGTATGATGAAATAGCAATCGATGAAGACCTTACAAACTCACAGGATGGGATTTAAATGAGTTATCCGAAAATGGTTCAAATTGTACACACGAACAAAACAGTGGAGAGATCGCTCATATGTGTTAAGTTGAATTATCACTGTGGGCACCGAAATTAAACCACAAACCAGTATTTTATTGTTGTATCCTGTAAGGAAGAAAACTGAAAATGTGTATGTTGGTTGACACCAAACGGAAACACCCAGTCGACGGCCTCTGTTGCATAGTGCTTGTAAGGTGGTAGCTAATATACCAATATGACAATGACTCGACACGAGATTGAGTGTTTAGCCTCTTAGGGAAGATATCTTTCAGAATCATTCATTGTTTAAGTTTTAAACCAGACAATTCATGATGCTGACTAGTATTTTTTCGTAACTGACGCAAACCATTGATCATTCATTGGCCTACGCTTAGTGGAATAACATCTACCTTTGCTGTTCAACCCCGAGGTTTAAATTGATTTAGTGTTTTGACAGAGTACCTTTTATTTACCCCGCATATAGTGGTAAATTGTTCCAGCTTGGACCATGCGACCGTCAACTACAAAAAAATATTCAATAAATGATCAACCTTACTTCAGAACCTTACGTGTGAATAGAGATCATAATTGTTCGCACGTTCATGCATCCATCTTAGTAACTGCTGAACAATGAAGACAGAATAATGGAACTTGCGTTCTGTAATAAAAAGGATCGAACGATGCAGTTTGTTGTAGGCGGTTGCGACTAGCTCGATAATTCTATTAGAATGACTATCGCGTTATGGAACCATAATATAAGCGGATCACTAACAGGAGGTGCAATGCTCTTGGCATACAGCACAACCAGTTTTAATACGTCAATACATAAAAACGTACACTGGATCTTATATTCTTAAGCCATGTCCGTTAGGATCATTGAAACATTACTGACGAACAACAGTTATGGAACTGCAATGCATACATATCATAAGAACTGATGGATGGACGATGACTAGGCATAATACAATGCCTTTACCACTCCAATCCAAACACCATTAGTTTATCTCGACAAAATTATGACGAAGCTGATCCAAGAAATTTTTCGTAAAATCCCATGTATTTTATTAGTTTAACATGATTTAATACATATCTAGATTACATTTGAAACGTGTAACTAGTTGGCAAAAGGACAAAGAGCACACACTGCCCAAAATGTGAATAAACTTAATTTTCTGCAATACTACCAACATTGTCCTAATAACTTTTAAAGTAATTCTTGGTCCCGTACTGGCACGGGAAAAGCGGTTTTTGGGAAATTGTTCATTGATTGGATTGATGGTACACGAGGGGAATTTACGACGGACACCGATTCCTTGACCTTTAATATTTGTCTCGAATTGTTAGTTCAAATTTGCGTTTACTATACATGTTACATGTTGAAGAAACCAATCAATGCAGTAGCACTGAGTGATGCG
This sequence comes from Zacco platypus, assembly GCA_038088235.1. Lineage (NCBI taxonomy): Eukaryota > Metazoa > Chordata > Actinopteri > Cypriniformes > Xenocyprididae > Zacco > Zacco platypus. Next base: position 15,340 of record JBBHEA010000074.1, on the reverse strand, counting down.
GTCTAACTGACTGTAAATACGTTTGTTCAAATTGATATATAATATATTACTGAATGAAACAACCAATCTCATGTCGCGTGACGATTTCATCATCATATGCACTAAGATGAGTCAACTTCTTTTAAGCGATTTCATAATCTCAGGGATATTTTACCCTTATTCTTTTTTTTAAATTTCAGCGTTAAAATACCTATGTATGGATTGAAAGCAAACGTAAATAGAGCTTATATTGATAGCTCTTCAGGCTTCATATATGGTCCACCTAAGGAAGTTCATTTTATCAACTTGAGAATGGAGCCTTATTATTATAAAGATTCCATTGCTGCGGTGGACTGAACTGCTCGATCGAAACTACCGGATATAAGTTTTGTGCTTCAATCACGCGTGTTCAATATTACACCTCGTCAATATTTAATTGAGGTAAATTACGCCATATTTGGAAATAAATAAAGCATTATAAACATCATTGGGTGATGTTACTTAACTGAGCTTTACATAAACAATCATTAGGACATTCAGCATTATAACAGCTTATTGTACAGTCATGCGTAGTCCTCCTGCACATCTTGCGTATGTATGCGGAGTGGTTGCATCATCTTCAAAAATGAAAATGAATCCCTATTCAACATCTCATTGTTTATTATCAACATTTATCTTCAAATAATTTATATATTCCTGGAAAAATAATAATACAAGGATAAGGTTGAAATGTTTTACAACACGCGTTTACCAAAGAAATATGTATGTTCGCAACCTTGTCGTCTTCGTAAGCTCTAATGGGCATCTGAATAAACACCATTACAAGAAAACAAATTCTGATAGTACACTCTGTCCGTTATTATTGGAAATGAAGTCATAAGTATGATTGTGTTAGGAACTTAGATTTGTTTTCTCGACGACCAAATTTTTGGGAAACAACTGTTTTATTTTATTCATTCATTATCTCAAACGCTTTCACTTTCATATTTACAGTGACTCGTTTATGGTCGCTTATGATTATGATTATTTTCTACAAGTATTGGTATTGAAAATTCGAGTTTGTCGAAACTTTTATTCATTGAACACGACGGAATAGTTCAAACAACTTTATTACATTTTCATCTCCTAGGTCAAACAGGAATATACATTAAACCAGTATGCTACAGTGCGGTAGTTGAAAGAGATAATTTGGTGGACGAATGGAATTTTGGTACTCACGCATTCCGTTTCCATTACATCTACTTCTATTCTTTAAAAAATCGTATAACAATTGCACAAGCATCATGCTAAGTTCAATGACGAGACAACTCCCAAGTGACTATTCAATTAATTTTTTCCGTCCTTAAACAAACACTGAAGCAAACCATCAGGACCAGTAACCTGATGTCCGACGACCACAACCATTTTTACCATGACATATTGTTCAGATAAAAGCGCATTATATAATTGCAACACTGTGTTATAATGCTTGGAGGTGTTGATAAATCTTCCTGTCCACCCAATCGGTTACCGCAATGTGCTGTCCAACATTTCAGATATTTTTCCTTTGAACAAATCTAGAAGCCGTAGATGTTTAAGATTACTTCACTCACGGACTGCGGACACGTGCGCGTAATAAAAAATGGCTGTGATGGCTGCTAAATAATGCATCTTTCCCTATCCTTGGTGATTTGTTTGTTATTGTTTCGTTAGCTGTTGATAAACTGTCGACTTAGTATTGTACGCCTAACATCCTGGCTGTATTCAGATGGATTGAGTGTATTAATCACAAAGGATCAGTTGTGAGAGCATTGAATATGTACCCTGAAGATCCTTAGTTTGAATCCCTGCCGGAACACTGAATTTTGTGTGCTCCTGACCGTATCTCCGCCTCCGTGAAGCCTACAGTATGCATATAGGCATGCATAGTAAAGATAGGACAGCTGTCCGATTTGGTTTTGCTTATTATTTTGATTGAGTTTGTATAGATCTAGCAATGTGACTGGGGCCACATGTATGCATCTTTCATTTTTGGATGTTTGGAGCCAGTTTATATTGAAATCATTTGAATGCTTGATTAACATTGTAAGGGATTAAAAATAAATGAAATCATTATGTATAACCAAAATTATAACTTTGAAAGTTATAGATCCTTAGTGTCTATTGCGCAGTATTTTTATACATAGCCTCAAAACATGTCACGATAATCTCCATCTTGAAGCACCGCCGTTTATGCAAACATGTGTGGCTATAGAATACCCTTATCTTTGACTATCAGTTAGATATACTTATTGTTATCAATCGCCATATAATGCTTGCTAGTGTATAATCATGCGAGCAACTTGGACACAATTTTGATCAAGCTTATTCTTCGATAGATGTTGAGGGTGGTACAATCTCTTTTTTGAAGATCAGGATGATGATTAATTCACACCACTTGTTGAACACTTGTCCATGCTGCCTAATGCAGAAGAGCAGTCTGATATTCGCCAACATCAAAGTTGAGCCTCCGACCTTCAGTGAAGTCAGAAAACAATTATCAGGACTCGCAACTATAGTGCACGTTATTGTATTATATTGTTTTGTGTTGTATTGTATTGTATAGTAGAAACATAATTGTTAAAAGATCGCCAAATTTTCAGCCGATATGAATAACCATCGTTGTTGCAAATAGCAGGAACAAGAACTAATGATAATAATTTTGGTGTACCGGTTATTAGAGAAAAGCTGTTCAAAATTTATTACAAAGAATAATAAGAACGATTTCTTGTTTGTATGCACATGGGTAAAATAGGGTATGGTAAAATTCCTTTACACAATAATACGAGGAGTAATTAGTCCAAATTTGGATCGAGCAGAGGAATGAAATTAACAGAAAAAGAGTGGTATATGGAAAGGGTGAGTGAAATCACTAGGAATTGTTTGTAAATGTTTCACGCGAGTCAATGTGGAGAATGCACAGATTGCGTATGAGATCACCCAAGGTAATAAAAGAAACAACACTGACAACAGTAAGCTTTGCCAACATTTTTGAATTAGTTTCATAGAAGACCAGAAAAAACGGTGGTTATCTGTTAATAGTGAAAGAAAGGAAACACTGAGAATCACTGACAGATGGACTTAGTAGGACAGTCGGCGTAAAAAACTGACGCGAATTTGTAAGTGTAATGTTTAATGGAGAAAATAATCAATGATGCAACTAAGGTATTTATCAGTTGAAAAATGCGTTAGGGGAATAGATGTGGGACACCGGATCAATAGAGAAAGTAGCACAATAAAAGGTGAAGAGACTCTGAAAACATTTTGATAAATTGAGGTTGAAACCAGCCTCGATAGAGAAGCGGTGGATGTGTGAGAGGTTATCAGCGAATGAGATGAGGTCAAAAGTTTCGGAGAAGTGTTGCAAAAATATTTGGTTTTCTGGATATTTGGAATTGCGAGATAGAAGGATGATGTGTGAGTCACTAATGAAGCATGAAGGATACATGAGGAGAAAACAGTGCAATAAAGTACCCCTGAGTTATTGAGAACAGGTTAGGATGTCGTTTTGGCAATCACGATGTTTTAAATTCAAGCTGAAAGATAATTATTTACCCATTCGAGTGTAGATTCTAAGCAATTACATGATAGAAGCGAATAGATAGAAGTGAATCACAAAGGAAACGGCATATGATGTAGACGTATTAGGCTTGCAAGCAAGCTGCAGGAGAGGGTTGAGAAGACAGATCAGTGAGGAAATGCGTCCAATTATTGCCCTTCCTGCCAATTTGAGACCAGCAGAATTCAAAGAATTTGGATGAAATCCTTTTTATGAATCTGCGAACTGAAGGGTGTTGCCACGTTAACAATTGTTATCGGTCTCTAAATCTCTGGGATGGAAGATGATAGAACGGATTCATTGAAGAGAGAGAAAAATACGCCAGCTACTTATCTGGTTACATATCTTAACAAAACTGGTGATAATCCATCCGGTCCGGCAGGGGTAGATGTTTATGTACATCGTTAAAGTTGAAGAACATATTCTGTTGAAAACAGTTTTGATTTGGTGAGATAACTTGCAGAATATCAAGTAAGATAATCATTTGATTGGTGTTTAAAAACGACATTCAAATCTACAAAATGGACATGCTTTTGATGGCTCTTTTTTGTCCACGAACAAGTTTGATTACATGCCACATGTTTGTTCCTGATTTGCTCCCTAGAATCTGTTCAGCGAACGTAAATTGCAGTCTATATATTTCGTCTTTGATCAGCATAGAAAAAATAACACATTGCAATGGGATCCTGCATCTTATAGGCACGCTCTTCTTGTCGTCGTATGGATTTTAAAAATGATATAACGCTCTACCGTGACGAATACCCATTGTTTCCTAGGAACAGAATATGTTAACTGTGGTGTTTATTGTGTGAATGAACTGATCAGTAAGACGCAATAAATACGGTATATTGGAAAACAAAGGAATGCGTAAACCTGGAGATTCACTAAGGAGGATAATGTTTGAGCTGTTTATATTGCACTGTTTAAATTTGTCCTGCTTCCATCCGACAAATGAGGGATAAACAGCATGAGAACAGATTGTATAATGTATAACATAGTGATAGTAACGCTCACAAAACAAGAGTACCAGGGATAACATACAACAGTCAAACAATCAACACCAATATATAAATCTTTACAAGTTATGCTTGAATAGTCACACAACAATAATCGACCAAGCTGAGCATTCTACCTCCATTCTTCTTTCTGCTAAGTTCTCTGTCTTGGCGAGCAGAGAAAAAACCGGCTATTCAAACAAGAGAGACGACAACATCTTTATTCAGCTATGAAGCTTGAATACAGAAAGCGCATGTGTGGGGATGAATGCGAAAGTCGAGAACAATAGTTAAACCCAATATTTACACGAAGGGAGAATTATATTTCCAATCATGACGGATGGAACATTCATTTTAGACAGTAGTGTGCGACTGAGGCCTCTCTGTCTGCCGGCTAGTTTACCGCTTCTTGAAGTAAGGTGTTTTTCGTTTCTCAAACTTAAGAGTCGCGTAACTGAATGTGGTAACATGTTAAATTTCTTGAAATATAAAGGATTTTCCCTCGAAAATGTGTAGCGAGTAGACATTCACGTTAGAAAAACGAACGCCAGAGCCTGGGGCACAGCTGTCCAATAGGCAAATGTTACTGATTAAAACACAGTTTCTTCCCGCAACACTAAGTCATAAGACTTGAAGCTGTTGGTGAATCTTTGAGTCATCTTTATTGATTAGTGAAATGCTCTCGTAAAATTCTAGGTGTCGTCCCATGGAATAAACCTGGGAACCGTCGGTCTCTTGATAAGTTCTCATAATAAAACGCACTAACTACAACTGTTGCCAACTGCTTCATCCTTCTCCATAGTCTTAAACTTTGCAATGGTTTTTTTTATTATCTCTCAGGCGTTTGGTTACCTTATGTTAACAAATGAAACGATCGTTTATTGTGGAAATTTGAGCCAGTTTAAATGGGAATCATCTGAACGGTTAATTAACATTGGGAAATGAAAAAAAACAGTAATATCGTTGTTTAGAAAAATCTTCGATTCTGAATTTTCTTCTCCTTAACATCTATGACTCAATCATTCCATACATCGCCTCGAGATATCTAACGTTAATCTGGCCCTTGAAGCAAAGTGATTCACGGAAATTCTGGCTCAATTTGCTCGATACGGGATTCGAGAAATTGTATTTACTGGCAATGGACCACAATTCGCAATTGCTGCTTTCAAGATCTTTGCTCAAACGTGGGGTTTTGAACATCGCACTAGCAGCCCATATCACAGCCAGTCAAATGGAAAGGCAGAAGCGGCAGATAGCGAAAACCATCCTCAGAAAGGCCCACGAGTCATCAGCGGACCCATACCTCATGTTGCTGGAACAAAAAAAACACAGCGAGTGCGGATATAGGATACAGGCCCACGCAAAGACTGCATGGTAGAAGAACTCGCACTTTACTACCGATATTAGCGGGAGCTCTGGTTCCAAAATCTTTGGACCCGGAAGAAGTTACCGAACGCATTCTTGAACGTCAAACAAAGCATCAGCAAGCCCATGACCGCAGTGCAAATGAGCTCCCTGAATTATGGAAAGGGGATGATGTATGGGTCGAATGCGTTCCTGAACACCCTAACAAGTGGTTGAAAGGAAAATTGAAAGAAAGGCTTGGATATCGATCATATGATGTCGAAGTGGACGGAGTAGTCAGAAGGAGGAATCGAGTTCATCTACGCAAAAGGCAGAAACCGGATGAGAAAGAAAATGAAACGGCTGCAGATGAAGAAGGCAAAACAGGAAGTGGACGCTTCTATCAAAAACGGAGGGATGTTAAAGGTGGTTTGTTTTATTCAGTGTGTTTTAATCAGACATTCTGATTGGCCAAAAAATGTTCTTTATTATGGACGGCTCGCGATATATAAGCTTGTACTATTTCCATTGACCTCGAGATTCGCGTGCTTGTCACAGAATACAGCTGTCATCCCAAGACTTTGAATTTTTACAACACATGCTATCTTTGTAACCGTTCCGATTTGAATTTGCTTGGACTCGACTGGATTGAGAAACTCAATGTTCTAAATCTTTCGCCTTCATATCTTTGCAATACTGTACAACTTACATTTGATTCAGACACTGTCAAACAACTTACAGAGCGTATTAAAGCCGAATTTACTGCCGTTTTCCAAAACAGCTTAGGTCGTTGCACTAAATTAATGGCTAATCTCAGGCTTTCACTAGAAGCACAACCTGTTTTTAGACCGAAGTGCCCTGAGCCATACGCCATTTTACCTTGTGGAAAAAGAATTTGATTTGATCGCCTACAGGAATTAGAAGTAATCAAGCCTGTGAATTACTCGCCATGGGCAGCTCCGTTTGTTGTGGTGAAAAAGGTTAACCGACAAGTACGTATCTGCGCAGACTACTCTACAGGACTGAACGCTGCTTTGGATATGCATCAGTATCCATTAGCCGTCCTGGAAGACCTCTTTACGAAACTAAACGGAGGTACCTGCTTCGCAAAGCTTGACCTTTCAGACGCTTACTTCGAGATCAAGGTTGCAGACGACTCAAAACAGCTGCTAAGTATTAATACACATCGTGGTTTATTCCAATTTAACCGCTTACGATTTGGTGTGAAATCAGCACCATCCATTTTTAAGCAGATCATGGACGCCATGCTATCCGGCTTAGCACTTGTTGTGTACTTGGACGACATCATTGTTGCAGGTTCATAAAAACTAGAATTATTCCACCGCTTACACAAAGTTCTTATCCGCGTCCAGGTATATGGTTTCCATCTATGTTCAGAGCAATATGCATTTTTTCACATCTATTAGATATCTCGGTTTTATTTTTGACAAAAATGGTCGTCATCCCGACCCCGAGAATATTTGTGCCCTTCAGCAAATGCCAGCACCCACAGATAAAGCAACGTTACGATCTTTTCTTGGACTTTTGAGTCATTACAATGCATTTTTACTTAAAATGAATCGGTTATGTACTCCATTGATTCGTCTCTTGAAGCAAATTGTGCAGTGGAACTGGTCACAAGACTGTCAGTTCACTTTTGACAAAGTAAAGTCATTACCTGCCACTGACGTGTTACTCACTCATTTCGATCCGTCTTCGTATATTACCGTTGCTTGTGATGTTTAAACTAAGATATTGAAGCGGTCATTTCACATTTGTTTTCTGACGAAACCGAAAAACTATTGCGCATGCTGTAAAAGCATTAACTTCTACAGAGTGTACCTATGGTCAAATAGAAAAAGAAGCACTGGCACTCGTTTTTGTTATCAAAAAGTTCCATAAAAGGCTCTATGGTCGTCATTTCACCCTTCTCACTGTAATTTCCGCTCTTTATCATTGTGACCAGATGCATAATTTCCGAAACCGCGGATAGATATTGCACTGTATTATGGAGAATTGAGATGCGTTCTAACCCGATAAGCGGAAAATCAATTACTGTTTTATTTTCTTCAAAGAAAAAACGCTGAACTTTTCAGTTGGTTTCAGTTTACACCCACATTGGCTGCGGACGATGATTAAAATAATTAATTCGATGCTTAACTGCAGCAACTCGTGAACGTTGTACCCATCATCTTTGACAGCAAGACAATTAGATAATTTACCACTGCTTTACTGGCATATAACCACGAAATTCAATCCCGTAAAATGAAGTTCAGGGAAGCGGTTACTCAAGTTCCGTAAAGAATTTTATACTGACCAGTTCACAAATTGTCAATGTGCCCACACTTTGACGTTAACAGACAAACGAAATGCCTTTCGAGTAAGGACAATCCGGCATTGGCGAGAAATCTTCTTTGATGCTTTCATTGCCCTGCGTCATTTAAAGCTTGCTCTTAGTTAAAAATGATCAACGTTTCATAGGAACACCTCAGAAACTACCCTCACGTAACGATTAACAGCAACAATGTTATTGTACACGGTTGTGGGCAATGTCCCGCCTGGTTCTAAACCATGCGTTTTTGGGTCACAAGTTCCCCATCCTGGTGGGCAACTCGCTACGATAACGCCAAATCTTTGCGTTAAATTATTCATTTCTCTCTTACTAGTCATTCACCGTCCGCCTTGAACTTTGCACCATTGTGGATTTGGTACTGAGAATGAAAAGTTATACTGAAGTCTGATAAACTCAATCTTTCAATTGCAAAGATGAACTTTATTTTGACACAGATAGTATTGTAAGCTGATACAAGTTGATGTGGCCCCGTCTATTCTGGCAGGTATTTTGTCAGCTATAGAGCCGTTATTGTTTTTACATCGTCCTTAATAATTAAATATATTACCAACCTCGAGGGTTTCAGTACCAGTGGCGGATAACAAGCGGGAATAGCTTGATTCATTACTTTGCTATTAGAGGGTTGGGGGCGCATACTGAAGTATAAGACCACTTCTGATACTTCATCCGGAGTAAGCTGCGCAGCTTGATTGGTTTGAAATAGCAGATAAATATGGTCTGCATAGTCTAAATCCATCTAAATTCATCTGGTAGAATTTCTACACCCGGCTAAGCCAAAGCTCAAAGCGTATGCACCATGTATATATCAAATCCGAAATTAAATAAAAAGGGCGACAGTGGACAACCTTTATTGACATCACTGAAATTCGAGAAGGCATCAGAGAATTTTACATATACTATATCGCGACTTAAATTTTGTTTGCATAAAGCGCACAAAACGTTATTAAACTAAGGTGGCACTCCACTCCATGTGAGTGCGCTGAAGAGACCACATCAATCTACTGAATCAAAAGCACCTTTGAGATGAAGAAAAAGTCCGATAGTAGTGCGACGTTATGCATACCGTTGCTCCAGAAAATGATCGATACATCCTCTAGATGGTCAAAACCCAGCTTGCCCTTCCACAATCTGGAATTCTCTTGAAGAAGCAAAACGTTGTGAGAAAATATTGCGAAATATCTGCGGTAAAACCGGAGTTCAGCTGATTCTCATATGGTTTTCACATTCATTTCGTAAACCTTTGTTGCATATGGAACGACAACTGAAAGGTAGGTAAGCCATTAACATTAGTATTGTTTTCACAGACTGTCGATTTTTTTGTACCTTTCTGGTGAATAAGGCAAAAAAGTCTACGCTTGTTATCAGAGACACTCTCTCCCTCCATTTATTGAACAATTTTAGTCCACGGTGCCTCTTCATTGTTTAATATGCATCTTTAGACGCATCTTTAGACAAAACCAAGATGCATCGTGCTCTGGGTCAGCAGGGATTTCTTCTCTCCATTCTAATGGTTTATTACCATCCTCAAAGATATATCTTGATTATAACGTAATTAAACAAATCCAAATGTTGTTGTGGCACATTGTGTATGACCTTAAGATATTTCCTTGCATAAATATTTATTTGATTACATAATAAATTATCATATCATGAGTTATCACATAACTTAACCCTAACAAAATAACAAGGTGTTAGATAAGATACTTGAATGAGAATATATCATCCAAAAGCTTAATAAATGGATTGAAAATCAAGCCTATAGTCTCCCAAATGGATATTTCTTTGCTGTGCTCATTTGATCGTTCATTATTATTTTTGCCTCTCATTTTTGTCTCATCAGTTCATGCAGAAAGGTAATTCATCACTGGAGCTGGTATACACAAAAATATTACATATGCAGTGTACAGAACATAAAGGGAGTCTACGATGTCACAAACGGTCATTATGATTAGGTATTGTAATATATTCTATTGTGAAGACTCTTTTCAAACAACAATAGCAGCCATGCCCATAGTGACCAAACAAATGGAATCGGAAGTCGGATATAACGTGGCTTCTTAGAACGCAAAATAATTAAAACTGATAGAATTCCAAGTATGACTCTTACCCTATAGCCGCTATAGAAATAAGTAAAAACGTTTGCACAACAGACATTTTGCTGCCTCTAGCAAAGGTAACAACAACCTCTCACGTTTTTGTACAGTGCAAATTATTTCGATGGTGAAAACCAACAATCATTAGAGCCAAATTATATAAAAAACTTAAATTCATCGATCAGCTGTCATCAACGAATAAAGTTAATTATACATATACCACCTTTACGGTAAAAACGTTTCAGTATGGTTGAATACAAATTCAAATTTCTAATTGAAGTTTTGAGAAGCATCAAAAATACGCAGTTTTTGTGGATGTTTTCATACTTCACATCCTCATTTTGCAAAAAAATAAGTTACGCAACCTGTTGTTGTCTGGGGTGTTGGGGATATCTGGCCGTCCTTCTTGGAGGCATAAGTGGTTTTTTAAAGGTAGCTGAATGTTCAGACTGGTTATTAGGAGACAAACAACAGTTAATTATTTTATTCTATCCATAAAGTGGAACGATAGGTTTACGAAGTTTATTATGATAGAAAAAATTTGTCGTTATCCAATATGATGTCGCATCTAAGTTTCATGATCAACCGGTAATTTATAATACCTAAATGAAACTGACGATAGTTTCTTTGATTGAGAGTTACATAGCCCACGATAAGCAAATAGAACAAACAGATGTTGACAACACGTATTGACTCACACCGATTTGAGCGCAATGGTAATTCGCCGTTGGAAAGTTTTGATTGGTTATGGTTGTGAGTAAACATGACCTAGAGGTGTAATTTCTGAAAGTCACCAGATGTCATCGGTAATATTCGGATTGCGTCGTTCAAGTAAGAAGTGACTGTTTCTTCGCTGCAAATCGCGGCACGGGGTTACAATCAGGTCAATGTTTTTAGTTGTTTATTATTAAATATTGAATATTGGATAAGTGCTCAGAGTTGTAGCGTGAAATCTGAGTGGGCAATACTTCCAATTATTAAACCAAATGTAATCCTTGAGGATACTGTGTGCAAAATTTTCCAAGATACTTTGTGAGTAGTACTCAATTTGGATATGAATTAACCAAAATGAATAGAAAGAACACTGCTGAAAACAGTAGGTCTCAGTACAAGAGATTAAATTCCTTTAATAAAAACCTCCAAAAACGACAAAAACGACAGTGAATTGAGAGAGTCATGAGTTCCCGAACTATTCGCTGTTATGCGACTGTCATCAGAGTATTTTGAAAGATTTGCATAACGTTATTTTCAAATGTACCATTATCTGATAATGGAAATGTTTATCGTGGTTTTCTCCATACATTATCCTGCGAAATAATATGTTTATTCTTACTTTCTCTTTTTGGATATGGAAAAAAATTGTATAACGTCATGAAAAAAACTTTATCCTATAGAAATATTGTTCCCCGTACACATTCTACAATCAATGGTTACAATCATTCCGAATATCATCTTACTATCTATCAAGTGCAAGTTTTTGCAAAAATTAATGTGAATGCCTATGCTCACTGCAAATTGTTTTGAAATGCATGGAGAAAATTATTTGTGTTATCCGACTTAGATTGTATTGTATTGTATTATGAACAGAGTTATTTTGCCAAATCGCCTACATTGCAGACAATAAAAAATAACCGTGCTCGTTGTAAATGACGGAAACATAAAAATGATGATTTTAAGAGAGGAAAAACAAACATCTTAGTAATGTGACTGTCAGTAGAAAAAAAGCTGTGAGTGAAATATGGTACAAAGATTTATAAGTACTTTTTTTCTTTTTGTAAGAACACGGGCCATGTAGGGTATGGAAGTGTTTCAGTACAGATTAATAGGAGAAGAGATTAGACTAAATTTGAATCGAGTAGAGGGATGGGAGTAGCAGGATAGTGATGTACGCAAAGGGTCAGTGGGATTACTGAGTATTCTGTGAGCAAATTTATCATAGGAATCACTGTGCAGGATGCACAGTCGGGATATGAGATCACATAAAGGAATATAAGAAACACGAATAACAACAATAAATACGTGCCGCAAAAGTTTGAAGTCCTTTTTGAAAACACCAACAAAAACGACGGAAAAGCACTCAACAATGAGAGGAAGAACACATTGTGAAACATATGAATTAATGACAAATGGGAAGACTAGCTAGAGGGGAGATGTGTAGGTCACTAATGTGGACAGAAAAGAGGAATGGTAGAGAACAGCGACGTGAACTAATTCTAAGTTTTTAGGAACGGGTTACTAAATCTTATTGGTAATGTTGTTTGTTTGAACTCGAGGTGAAAATATTGCTTTAACCATTCTGGTGTAGATTCCGAGCATTCCAATCATTGAAGCTTGTTTAAAAGATAAGATTCAGGCTTTGAATCAAAAACTGAAGATACATCGAGAAAGAATACAATGGACATCTTTGCTACAGTTGTTAAGGGATTTGTAAATGAAGTGAATCACATAAGGTTCACCATCTAATGTGGCCCTATTAGGCTTGTGTACAAACTGCTGGGGGTCATTTATAAGACTAGTTAATACGGGAATGCGTACATGAAGTGCCTAATATGCCAATTTGAGACCAATTTGGAACATGATTAAATGGATAATTTAGGGGGTGTAAAATGCGACAGCTAAAGAACTGGCCCTATATTTTACCAAAACCCGTAAAAGGCCGTCCGGAATTGAAGTCGTAGATGTTTTCCTACATCCTGAAAGTTAAAAACCATATTGTTTTGAAATCATTTTTAATTTGGTGAGATAGCCTATATAATATAAAGGGACACAATCATTTGATGGATGGCTAAAAACGACATTCAAATTGACAAAACTGACATCCTTTGGATAGCTCCTTAATTGACCACGGAAGATTTTGATTGCACACCACACTGTCTTTCCAGATTTTTTATCTAGAATCTGTTCAGCAAGCGAACAGTTCAGTTTCTGTAGTTTGGCTTTGATCCACATAGAAAGTGACGCATTGCAATGGAATCAAGTATCTTGTAGGCACGCTTTTTCTGTCGTCGCAGGAACTTTAATTAAGGAGAGAACTCCTTTTCTTGATGATTATATTGCAACTAATGGGGACTGCATAAGTCACCTTTGGTGTTAATGTATCAATGATTAAACATTAGGACGCAATGAAGACAGTTTATTGAAAACAAAGGAATGAACAAATTTGGAGGATCATTAGACAGGATAACGTTGGAGTGGCACATATTGCGTTTTTTTAATTTGATGACATTTGAATCAACAATGAGGAATAAGCAACATGAGAATAATTTGTTTGTTTCGCCAATATCGTACAGTGGTTGCTTGTAGCTTGTACGCCCTCAATTTGACTGAAAAGAGGTCATGATGATTGTTATAACCTTATCAAGTATGGCTTCACTTCTGCTAGGGAAAAAGGTAATATCCTTAAGACCAGAGGAGAGCAAACTGTAGGTTGTGGCATGATAAAACTCACCCACAATTATCTGGAGTGTGTCATCTAATAAAGGAACAATAAATGGTAGATACGAATCATAGAAAAGATTAACATAAGGAATAGAGCAGAAGATAGAAATGTATAAGTTAGTGATAGCAATATTCTTAAACCGAGAGTACTTGGAATGACATAAAAACAGTTAAACAATGAACACCGTTTATTGAATATTTAAAAGAAGTGATTGACTTGCCTTACTAACGAGAATTGACAAAGGTAATTACTGCATCTTCATTCATCCTTCTGCATCGTTATCCGTCTTGGCGAGCACAGTGGAACCCGTCTATTCACACAACAGTGTCGTCAACCTCAACATTCAGCCATGACTCTGGGATACAGACAACACTTGTGTGAGTGATGGTGTAAACGTGTTATTTTCAATAAAACACAACATTTCCTCACTTGTATATATGTAGCGAGTAAACATTCATGTTAGAAAAACAGACAAAATGGTCCAGTGGCACAGCGTTCAATAGACGGGCACTGCAAGAGAAGGTAACCTTTTGTTTGAATAAAAGCACAGAATCTACCTACCACACTGAGTTATAAGGCTTGTAGGCTTTAATGTATATTCAAATCAGCCTAAATGAATGCTGAAATGCTCTCGCACATTGTCCGGTTTGTCACTTGATATAAACCTGCAACCGTCGATCTATTTGATGAGCTTACTCACGAACTGATTTCGTGCGCGAATACTGATAGTAAAAGAGAAATTCCATAGCTCTTGCCAGTTACTTAATCTTTCTCCATCTCTTTGCACTTTGCACTCCACTTTTTACTGTGGTTGTTCCTCGAGCTTTTGGTTAACTTATGTTAATGGATTATACAATCGTTTGTTTTTGAAATTCGAGCCATTTCGAATGTGAATCACTTGAACGAGTACAAACGTTTGGGAAGGGATTAAATGAATAATAATACTTTTTATTACTGGAAATCCTCGATTCTGATTTTAATCATCCTTACCGTCTATGACTCAATTTTTTCATACATCACCTCCAAAGATGTAACGTTAATCTATCCTCAGAAGCAAAACGGTTCACTGTGACGGTAGAATGGCTTAATCTGAAAAAAACACTTGGATACACGTATTGTTATCCTTTCTTCAAATAAAAAGTTATTATTATATAAAAAATGAATTTACTCTCTGTTCATTATTTTGGCATAGGGTTCGTGTATTGAGTTATTCATCACGTTGAGCATCATGAGTGAATGTCCCGGTCAATTATTAATTAAATTCATGAATGAATGTGTATGAATGTGTATGGATGAATGTGTTGTTGTGCCAGTTATTGGTTTGTACTTTGATTAAAAAGAAAAAATAAAAAATATCCGCTGGTAAAACATTGGTTATCAATAGGTTCACTGAGCTTTGCAACTGGATTGTCAAAGTTTCATCACGTATCGGGGCATCATGTGCCTATGCAGTGGGGAGAGAATGTGCTCGATATATATTTATTATTTTGACAACGAGTTTGACTTTCGTGTTGACCGTGGAATTACTACCTCGATATTGTGCAACATGCCTTTCTATCC
>JBBHEA010000073.1:0-40844 GCA_038088235.1 Zacco platypus | reverse complement strand
AGACCATGACCTGCTGTTTGAATTCCAGTAATGTGACCACTAACATTAACGAAACGGATTTTCACAGTTTCACTGAGATGGATTACGTGAATGAATTTCAACCGGGCCTGGGATTAAAGGTATTTTGCCTGGTCGTCTAGAGTATGCAGTCAAAGCATTCAATGCGTAGTAGGACGCCTTCTTTATGAATATTCAAACGAGATGTTCACTATCAATTTGTAACATATAGCATACGTGTTGCTCGGGATTTTCAAAAAACACCTAGTCACATCGTTCTTCATGAAATCAAGGAAGAAACAACAAAGGATGTAAAAGTGGTGGTAGATACACGTAAGAGAGACAAATACAAAAGGATAAAAGAGGACACTGGTATAAGATAAACCTATAATGACACGGTATGTAGTAGAAATGTTTTAATTGTAAAACTTTGGGACATTCTTTACTGAATTTTTCTTAACAAAATGTGACACAATGAGATACTGAGTAATTGATATATTGTGAATATTGTATAAATGTACAAGCTGACCTTATCTGATCTCACCGGATGTACTATTGTATGGTCAGATGGTATCAAAATGACAAATGCACAAGTGAATATAAAATGCTGACTTGTGGGTGTATTGAATGAAGATTGAAATAAATCACTGCGGATAAATCAATCACTGTGTTTG
The DNA here is from genome assembly GCA_038088235.1 of Zacco platypus. Classification (NCBI taxonomy): domain Eukaryota; kingdom Metazoa; phylum Chordata; class Actinopteri; order Cypriniformes; family Xenocyprididae; genus Zacco; species Zacco platypus. Next base: position 40,173 of record JBBHEA010000073.1, on the reverse strand, counting down.
GAAAGTTGAAGCGTTTATCTAAAATTTGATTCGAACAAATGTTGGCTGCACTCGAGTCGTATGTAGAAACGGTGAAGTTTGAAGCAATCCCCTTGTAATTTGTTTTGTCGCGAGTGATACCTCTAAATCATCATTTGGTAAATGCGAACCACATCACGACGTAATATTTGGCTTATGGACTAGAATATGTGCAGCTTCTGTGGTATTGTCTATCATGTTAAGTTTTCCATTGCGCACACAAATTTTGTCGATTTTGACTGGGATTATGTGATTTGAATCAAGCCATGTTTAAGCTATGACTGTCATACTTGAACACACACTCAATGTGCAGCCAAATGAAAGCGTTGAAGAGCCTGGGAAAATATCTTGATCAGATGCTACGATAACTTTTCTTGGATGACCATATTGTTCAAGCTCTTTCACAATCGGTCAAACATGCTTAGTTTTCTGAACAGATACTACAACGTACGTTTCCTTGTCAAATTGTGGGAGTATAGGTGAACGAAGTATAAATGTAAACAGAAACGTATGTTTCAAACAAAATACATACATACACAACATACATACAAAATACATATTCCAGTAGATCACTGGTACAGTAGGTCAAGATTGTTTTTGAAATCTTTACAATCTTCGTTGGTCCTCAACTTAAGATCATCCGCAAACAAGAGAACACTGAATGTGACGACACTGGTTTTATCAAATATGAAGATTAGAAAGAGATGGGGTATGAGGACCCATACTTGTGAGGAAGCAGAGTCGGACTTCTATGGATTTGTCAATGTTTATCAAAAACTAACAGAGAGACCAAAATCTCTTAATAACCTAACAACAAGCTGAGTAACGGATTACGAATTCCGAGACTGAACAATTTGTGTAGCAAACGCTTTTACCGCACTTGGTTAAAGGTGTTGGATAAGTGGGGAAAAATCACTCCAGCGCATGAATTTTCATCGAATGAATTCCTCTACGCTTCTCGTGTTTCATTGAGATTCGTTAGACAGGAAATCCCACGGCAAAATCTACGTTTAACTTGGACAGTATTTTGTTAAGTTCGAGGAATTCAGTGAGTTTGTCTTAAATGATTGACTCTATCCCTTTGGATATAATACATCAAAATGTACTAGGAAGATAAATGGAGGAGTGTTTACCGTCCTTGGGTAATGTATCAAATAAGGCTGACTTATCAAACTTTAATATGTTCACCGTCTAACAAACGTTTTTGTATATGACTTAAAGATAAATATATTTAAGTTTCTAGCTAGAACAACAGTTAACTGAAACATAACCCTCCAACACCTAGAAAATTGTATGATTGCAGAGGCATCAGTTATTTCAACACATTTTCCGGTGGAAATAATATATCGCAAAAGTGCTGCATTCGAGGTTAAATATAAACATTTTCAAAGGTTTTAGAGAAATTTCCAATAACGCACTTCAAAATATGATGGAACTGTATCACTTGAGGATTTATGAGGCTGTTTATGAAAGATTCAGATTCAATAAATGCTCACTAGAAACGCAGCAGTTTTGATGTGTCATGCGTTGTTGTCGTCAAAGCGGAGCAATAATATAGTGTAGGAATACCGTGAAAAAACTTGTAGTTTATTGTTAACACATCCATAGTTGAGCTTCGGATTCTTCAAAATCTTGTCGAACACTGTGAATTGATAAAGGGATATATCTTCTATCATGAAATACGTACAGCAGTTCTTTCATACATTGGTCTTGAAAGAAAGTTGTTAGTTCGTCACACTTGATGATCGTAAGCGTCTTTTGCTTATTCACAACTGCGGCGGAAGCCTAACATGTGAAATCAAAAAGAAATATCTTGTGGTCATTGGGGCTTGACGTTGGAGGATACAATACTTCTCTACCATAAGTTCTTTGTTCGTGGAAACTTAATTTATCGCACATCGTAAGTTAATTCCACGAAATCTGGTCGGTCAAAATACGTGATTACATAGGTTGTCATGTTACCTGGGATCCTGTTGTTAGCAAATTTAAGTATAAACGGAGTACCTATTGAATTTACTGAATGTGCTCTATGTGTTATATTGGTAAAGGCCTCAAATGTTTATAACCGGATTAATTGCAGTTTTAGTTTGGGAGAAATCTTATTAGGAACATTATGGCAACATTCAAGTGACACACCAGATGGGCTTTTAGATTTCCAATTATTCAAACTTATTTTCAAATATTACGTGATTTTCAGCTTTTTGCTTGCTCCATAAGGACACAGCACAAACAACCGTTTGCAAATGTAACGCATAACCCAAAGTTCACGATTTATAAGCAAGTGTATTAACACATTTCTCTGATCGTGATGCGGATTTACCATTTACTAGTGCTCATCGGATTAATTGCGTATGCATTGCTAGTTTGAAACATTTTGCCACCATTTTAAAAACAGTATTACTGTGCGCATATGTTCGATTTACTTGGGTACCTTGCAAAGGTATGTTATAGTTGTGTGATATAACTACCCAAAACAACCAGACCATTACCTTCGGTTTGAATTCTAGTAAACGCAGTGACCGTGATCACAAATAATAACAAACGGATTTTCACTGTTTCACTGAGTTGAACCAGGTGAATCAATTTCAACCGGACATAGGTTTTAGCGGTATTTTACCAGGTGGCCATGAGTATGCAGTCAGGGTCTTTAAATTGTAGATGAATATTGAAACATAATTTTCGCCATCAATTTGTGAAACCCAGCTGACAGGTTGTTCGGTTTTTGACATCACTACCGGCCACAACTATACTTACGGTGTCAAGATGGAACAAATTTGGATGTTAAATTGAACGGATACAGATACGAGATACAATAGAAAAGAATTTTGGAGGTAATGGGAGTAAGGTAATCCTATGAAGACAGGGTACGTAGTAGAAGCGTTTTAAATATGAAACAAGATGAAGTTCATCACTGGAATTTTTCGAAACCAAGTGCGACACATTGAGATAATAAGCCGTTGATATATTGCGGATATTGTATAATGGTAAAAGCTGAGCTTATTTGATTTCACTGGATCTAACATTGTACGGTTAAATGGTATCATAGTGGCAAATGCCCAAGTGATTATAAATTATTGCCTTATGGGTGCATAAATGATGATTAGAAACAATCACTGAGGATGAATCAATCGCTGTTCTCAGGCAGTTATAGCGTAGCTTTAAAATTCGATTTGAAAAAAAGATGGCTGCATTCAAGTTGACTGTAGTGACCCTGAAGTGTGAATTAATGTCATCGTAATTTGTTTTTCTTTCGTGAGTGTCTCCTGTGTATCATTATTTGGTAAATGAGAATCATATCAACACGTTCTCGTTTGCTTTTGGACGAGTAAATGTGCAACTTTTGTAGTCCTATCTTATATATCGGGTTATCCATTACGCACACTATTTTTGTTTATTAATGCAGAGATTATCCTATATGAAGCAAACCAGGCTTAAGGTATGACTGTCATACTTGTACTACGTACCCCATTTTGGCGATACGATGCTATGAAAAGCGTTGAAATGTATCTATCTAAGATGATACGATAACCCTTTATAAAGAACCCTATTAATCCCACGATTTAGATGCAGCTCTTCCACAATTGACCGAGCATCATTAGTGTTCCTTACAATTATCATCACGCCCGTTTTATTGTCAACTTGTAATAGTTTATGTGAACCCATCCAATGAGCAAACCTAAATGCGACTCAGAACAGAAATGCTTGTACTGATTTGTATTGAATGGAAAGTGATTCCGTTTGGATCGTTGGCACAGTTTGTCGAGATTTTCTTGCAAATGTTCAAAACTCTCATTGGTCCTCAATGTCCGACACAACTTAGCATCTTCCGCAAACAATAGGAAACTGGAAGTGACGACACTGAGCATTTTGTTTGTTTAGATGGTAAAGAATTGTTGTGCGAGGACAAACCTTTTTGAGACATCGGAATCGGACTTCAGTGGATCTGACAGTGTTCATTATACACAAACATATCGTCTGCTATCGAAATAATATCTCCTCAACCATATGAGTAATGGATTGTGTATTTTGAATCTAAAAAGTTGTGTCGAAAATCTTGTGATGTACTGAGTCGATTGCGATGGATAAGTCAAGGAAAATGACATCAGCGCAAGAATTTTTATACTCTTAATTCCTCCACACTTTCGGTGCTTGACTGAGTTTTATCAAACAATAACTCTCCATTCAAATACATGTTGTGCTAACTGCAATTTTTTTTAAATTCTAGGAATTCTGTAAGATTTTCTCGATTGATTGAAACGCAGTTCATGGACACCTTAAAAATTGTTTGTTTGCAGAGTGATCAATTTCTTGACCACTTTTTTATTGAAAATAATATATCTGTTAGGTAAAGCTTTCGAGGTTAATAATGGTCATTTGCGATAGGTTTGGGGAAATTCTCAACACCGCACAGCAAAGTTTGATGAAACGCAGAAGTTTTGATGTGTCAAGCGTTGTTATCGTCAAACCTAAGTAATATGGCAGAGGTTCAATAACATGTGGAAGTTTTATTAATTGTTAAATTATTCGTAGAAAAGCTTTAGGTTCTTGAAAACTATCTCAACTACTCAGTATTTATTAGGTGCTTTCACTTTTTGTATGAATTAGAGTGGGTCTTTCATGCAAAGTTTTTGTAACATACATATTAGTTCGTCGCACCTGGATATCATAAGCGTGTTTTGAATATTTGCAATAGCGGCGGACACATAAATATGAATTTAAAGAGAAGTATCCGATGGTCATTTTGGGCTAAACAATGGAGCATGAACTACTTTTTGTACCATAATTTCTTCGTTCGTGAAAATTCAATGGATGAAAATTTGTTGGTTAATTACGCAAAATCTGATCGGTCGGAATATAATATTTTATAGCTTATCATATTACCAGGTATCCCGTTGTTTAATATAATGTTGCGTTGAGAGAAGTGAGTCAGTGCATTGTAATTACAGTCACCCATGTTTACCATAGTTTAAAAGCGTTTTGAGGTGACATGTTACATATATGTCCAAAATCTGTTCCATTCCTGATAGTTGAGATCGGTGGACGATAATCAGCTTAACAAATCGGTTATCGTTATTGATAAAATATGATTCAAACCACTGGATGTTTTTATGTCAATGAATGTGGTTTAAAATTTCCTCAGTGAATATATTCTGTCTGTGATGCGGCTTGTCCCGAGTTGCTCTTGATGTGGGATCGTTCTAAATTATTCTCATACCTAGGAGATATATGTTATGCTCGTGTGTGTCACTTGTCAACTACGTTTCAGTTAATGAGATCAAATTGATCTGTTGGTGGTGGTGTATTGACGTCAATTCTGGTAATTTATTACGACACATTTAATACTGTAGTTGAAACTGAGTCCTATAATATTTACATTTTTGGGAAAGTATTTACTGAAAAGAATTCAAAGTAAATGTCAATGATGACAAACTGCTTATCACATTGATGAATGGAAGGTTACATTTCTCCCTACTTTTGGTAAACATTTGTACTTGTAGGGTTTGCAATCTTCATGTTTATCATTCTACGGTTTTTGTGTACTTGTCAGTGTACGCACAAATGTGTAGTACAATTTATACACATTGCAAACTTGGTCATAGTCTATTTGCACTAACCTTGAGAACTATATGTTATTTAGTATGATTTGATATTATTGATTTTATTGGAAGATGAGGAACCTAGTGAGTTCCGGTTAACTAAAGTTTTGCGGACATGAGAGATGTATAACATGTGAAATTAAAGAGAAGTAACTGGTGGTCGTTGTGGCTCAACAATACAGTATGCAATAATTTCCCTACCATAATTTATTAGTTAGTGATAATCAAATTTCTCTCACGGAAAAAGTTTCTACCACGAAATCTCGTTGGTTGGAATACTTGACCTTAAATCATTATAGAGCACGGGGTCTATGAATTGGCCGTGCATTTTGTGCTGCATTTGCAACTAACAAGTATAACTGTTGTATCGGATTGACCAGTATCTAAGGGACTTTGACAATTCAGAAATATTCAGACGAAATTTTGAAAATGCGTCGGGATAACGTGTTAATGAGTGGCAGAGCAATAATCCGTAAATATTTTATTAACGCGGCCAACAGAAAATTTCTTGAGTTCCGTATAGGTGTGCGGAAACACAGAAATGGTTGTAGGCATGCGTTGAGAAAACAATGTTTGCTCGGAATGGGCTTGTCTGTTATACTCACTGCGAACATGCGAACTTTAAATAATTGATGACTTTAAATCTTCTTTGGAGAGCAAACTATATCAACAACTCTGCTTCAAGGAGCTTTGTTAAACAGAGATGTAGACAATGCTATAATCGATGTAGATTATTTTACCAGCTTTTGCTTAGATGGCTGAGAACGACGGAACAAATGAGGTGGAGGTGTCCCCAACGTACGTTTGTGATTCATGGTCACTCTCAGTTGAAGTATTTTCCGCTATTCCACTGCTATCATAAACGGTTTGACTGTCGAATGTTACCCGAAACATAAATGAATGAAACAAAAATGAATTAATTTAAATCACTGATGGTATCCAAAAAGAAAGTCCGTTAATTGTAATAATTATGATATTGAACTATTCACTGACACCGTTCAGTCAACTCTCTGTGAGTATGTTGACACCAAATGCTGCATATTTGCAGGCGACTCCAATAATTTTGATGAAATCTTCCATCAATTCCTTAGTTGAAGTTACCATTATTGAATTTCCCACACACACAGACGATAATCTTGATCCCACTTATGTTAGCGATCCTTCCACTTTTTACGCGTTAAAGTATTTCCCAGTAGGCACGTCAGATACAAAAGCAATCGTACGGCTCTCGCTAATCGACTGCCTCTATATTCATCGATTGATTACAAAATGCAACGATATCAAGATAAGAAAACGTCAAATTAAAACTGAAAAAAATAAATCCCATGATTACTAGCACTGAATTTAGCATGTTTTACAACGACAAATTCTCTTTAAAGTGGGAACACCATAAGGCTTACCTCAATTTGTTTTGGATGTGTGCTGCCCAATGCAAAGTGTTCACGTACAGGCTGATCGATTTTCCCAAAATCGAGACATCTTCTGAAACTGAAAGATTTGCCCTACAAGAGGAGCCAAGCAAAACGTGTCGAAAGTATATCATTTGCTATGAAAGCTGTAATCCTACGGTTGAACAAGATACATCAAAAGCCTCGCTTGCCAATGGTTGCTATCGTGACATCTGGCGTGTACTTAAGTCCATTTGTGGGTTGTCATGCGCCTCGAAGAGTAGCACATCGGTTGATTTAGATGGCCTAAATAATTCTACTATCAATCAGCCTCTTTAAATGACATCTCCGTGTGAAATATAATCGAGAATGGATCCTACACTTCAGTTGATTCAGCCACTGTGTTTCAGCATCTCATCCGATTGAAACGAAATGAACCTCCTGCTTCAGATTGCCCGTACCCTTTCATAATTAGAGAATGTGGGTGTACTCCTGCTACTACTTTATCAGAATTATACTCTCAATACATTGAAGTCACTGAACTCACAGATTGCTGGAGGCTCCTCTGTGTTATACTTATATCGAAGAATGGCAATTCAAAATGTAGACCAATTGCCATTGAATACGCCGCACTGAGGGTATATAAAAGGATTATAATGCATCGAAATATAGCAAAAAATAACCATCATGTCCCAAACCAATTTGCCTAACGCAAGAAATGATGCACACTGGATGCAGTTTCCTTCGTGACAAACAGCATATCTTATGCACTTGATGGAAAAAAAACGTTCAATAATATTTTTTTCTCTCGACTACAGTAGTACATTCGACAGTGTCAGTCGTCCGCTCCTGCTTCAAACTATGAAGAATTACGGTGTTAATCCATCGTTACTAGCATTTGTCGGTGCTTATTTTCAGAATCGACGTCTGTTAACGTCATTTCATGGTCAGAAATTGAGCAAAATATTCACTTACTCTGGAGGGCTTCAGCGTGCGATACTATCTTTATATCTGTTCTCAGTTTTCAAATCAAATCTACCTGAGCCCAACGATATTACACTTCTTTAGTATGCGGATTATGTGGTGTTCGGTTTGACCGAATCTTAACATTCTCAAAAGCATTGCTTCAGTCTAATCTGAACAAAGCTTTAAGCTGATCCAGCGGAAAATGTTTACAATTAAACGCTTCTAAGTTTCTTGGTGTTACCTCCTGTCTCATCAGAGGGACTAAACTTCAAAACCTGAAAGATGACGATATTTCACTCAATACCAATATCACTCAGTCATCAGTTTCTTCTTGTGTCAAGGACCTGGGTGTTAAGATCCGAGAAGACACCAAATAGTTCAAGCATGTTAATTACGTTTGTGAAAAATTAGGACGCTTTTCCCTCTTTTTTGTTTGTTTAAAGTTGTTAGCCAACCCACAGCACCTTCTGAACTTCGGTTGAGGTGGCGCTCTTCATTTCTGTTTATATTGCTTGCACATTATCTTCTACGGTTTACTCAGAAAAGACTGGAAGCTTATCTTGCGCGCTTGCGATCATTGTTTTATTGCAGTGGGATTCCATACATTTCACATGTGGACCATTTGGTATCCCATCACGTAACTTTTGTGAATATTCTGCATCTAAAATTATTGCTAAGGCATCTCATCACAATAATTTTGTTCTTCTTTTCAAACTCTCACCCGTCAAAGAGATCTCTGTTTTCGTTTTTGAATTCAAGAATATTCGCCTATCACAACTCAATTATTCTCTTCCTTTCATGCTTCTTTGTGGACAAAGAAAAGGTGTTACAAGCCTACTTTGTTATCCCTCCACGTTGTTGATCATCCACAATTTTTGGTATATTATTTACTCCTATATATGAATCTGTGCGTTTCACACTCGAGTAAGAACGTTTTTATGCAGCTGCTGAAAATTTACCTCCGAGTTAATGAACCGATATCTAGTCTTGACTTGCCTTATAATGTTTTATTACCTAACGTCTATCGATGGGTTGTTGCTTTGTGTGGATATAATCAATGCTGTGGTAATCGAGTTGCTTATGATTAACCTAGGTAAGAAGTTATTCGAAGTGACATTCAACTGAGCTAACGATATCGTTTTCGTTTCTCCTGGGTGAATTTGTTAGACGGTAAATTCCCTTATCGGAACTTCTATCGTCATTGTTGAAATCTGTTAGTTTATACCACGACTGTGTTTTTTTATCACTAAATGTGGACAGAAATGCAACAACTGTTTGAAATGTGTCTGTGAGGAATTTACTGTACATTTAGCCTGTCATGACTGTCACTTATAGCAAATTGCTCATGAAATTTTATCGAATTGTTGTACTGGAAATTCGCCCATTAGGGTGCCTATAGTATTTCTCGACTTGACTTGACTTGAAACAATGATACCTATTAAATGTGCAGTTCAATTATTGTTATTCCATTGGAAGCATTTTCCATTCTGAGGTTATGTTTTAAAAGTCAAAGAAACACATTTTTGTGAGGTACGATTTATGCACCTTGCTTATTTAGTCATACACTATTTATTCTATCGTTCAAATCTATATGCTATTTTGTATGATGTGATCTTGATTCCCTCAGACAATCAGAATTAGGTAGGTTACGGTTAACTGAGTTTTGCACCTTCCGGTATAAATGCAGTGTGTGATTATAATATGGGTTGTGGTTAAGGTGTCGCTTATATATTGATAAAAGTATGAAATGTATATAAATGTATCACATGCATCTTAAGTATCGGCGAAATCTCATCGTAGTCGTATGGGTGACGATACAGCTGACAAACGAGACGTGCATATAGAGTTCCTTAATAATCAACATCTTTTCTTAATTTTTATGCAATTTTCAGTTTTCTACTAGTTGCCCAATGACACAGAACGAAAGTCATTTTGTCTATCCTGGTTAAGTTTGGTGGACGTTAAATTTATTTAGAGAAACAATTTATAGTCCTTGGTGGTGTTGTTCATACGCTAACGTGTTTTTTATGACTAAACGTGGTCACACATTACACCCTGATAGACTTATTGCTGTGATAAGACAGATCACCGCCCCCTCTTAATAGTCGACCGTTCCCAATGATCGTCATACCTGAGAGAAAACACAGCGTTGCACATGTCAGTTATCAGCCACTCTTCAGTTACTGCAATCAAATGGAACTGTTGGTGATGGTGCTCTGGCAGTTTATTGCGACACAATTAATGCTAAATTTGAAACTGGGAATTATGATGATTGAGTGTTTCTGAATGTATTCACTGTAAATATAGCCTGCAAAAACATGTAAACGATGACAAACTATTTCTCAAATAAATGAAGGATACATACTTTGTTTCTCAAATTTTTCTGTACAATCGTTTCTGTTAAATGTGTATTGTAATTTTCTTTAGTCATTTGAAAGTGTTCGTACTCCTGAGATTATGTTTGGGTCGTCAGTGGCACACATTCCTGTGCAGGTGAAATTTATATTCCGTGCAAACCAAGTCGTACACCATTTTCGTATCCTTTAAAACTCTATTGTGTTTTGCATGATTGCTTCCAGTCATTTTCTCACATGCTCAAGAATTTGGTAAGTTACGGTTACGGTATTAAGGCATCATCCGGCATAGATGAAATACGTAATACTTTTATAGTATATGGTTTATGGGCCAGTGTCCTGCAGATAAAGACCTCACATGTTTATAAATGCCTCAATTACATCTTTAATCTTAGAGAAATCTCATCGACGTCGTATTGTTGAATTAGCTGACAATTTTTTATTTCGAATTATTCGACAACTGGGATTTATCAATGGAACGTAATTCGCAAAGTTTATGATTCATGAAGATGGTTATTATCATCTTACTCTGCTCTTGATGTAATTTTTTAATTAACAATAGCACATCGAATTACAGGCGAGAACATGTCTAGTTAGAAACAACTTGCTACTGTGGATAAATACAACATTGCTTGCGCACACCTTTAGTTGGTTTTGGATTGTTTGACTTATGCAACCAATATATGTTATTCTACTCTTCTTTGATAGATTATGGTTATTGATGTACAAATGTGGTGCAGTAGGTCAACAGCAGAGTTGAAATAACATCCAACAACCACATAATATTAAAAAAGCTATCTATAAAAGACAATTTCTTCATCACAAATTCTGCCTAGACAACCTAATTTGTAAAAATTCTTGATATGAATCATTGAGCCATTACTAAAGTTCAGCTCGTTTCTTTATGGTCCCCGCTATACTCATTCTGATGCTAATTGGGAAACGACGTAGATACTAGCAACGTGTTTTAAATAATTGCATTCAGCCGTTTAGAATTATCCCTTTGGAATTCCTCATTAATCAGCTGGTTTGACGCTCACACTGCCAATGTGGTGAGCGTGGTGAAAAGTATTAGGTGGTGTGAGTGGTTTTTCAATTGGTACAATGCTTTATATTGCCTGTGATTGTTTAATATTGTAAGATCAAAAACTCGAGCAGGTGACGGCCATCAAAGCATCTTGCTGTCTTGAAATAAGTCGTAAACTACGTATGCCAAGCGTGAGAGAAGGATGTCTTCCACTTGCGATGTGTTCGTTGTTATTTTGGGGATCTGATGGAGAGACAAAGTGACCAATGTAGTGGCTATGACTCGTGCTGGTGTCCTTGCATCCACACATTCCTACGAAAACGCAGACTGAGCTGGAGTTGCCAGGTTTGACGCATGCAAGCCATTTGCATTCCAAAAATACTGCTCTGGTTGCCCTCAGTTACGTTACAAAGACGTTTTTGAAAGTGACTTGTAGGTCATGCTCATTGATCCACTATCTTGGGAGCGACTTGCATGCGATCCGACATGTCAAGCAAACAAGCCCGCAGGAAGGAGAGCAGGTGTTACATCGTCAGGAGATTATGCTTCAGGACGATCACTGCGGTTGAATCTATCTCTCCACGACCGGCCTAATATGTCACACTTGCTGTTGTTCCCAGCAAACGACGGAACAACTCAATGGAGATTTAAAATCCATGGCCAGACATCAACGAACGAGGCCAACAAACAAAAAGGTAATCACTGTCTACTCGTCGTTTTGTTTGAAATTGAAATCAAAAGTGATGGTTTCCGAAGGGAAGCTAGCCGGGAGATGATATAGGCAATACCACAGCGTCAAAAACTCATAAACCACCTGAATAAAGTCAAATGATTTGTGTTACAATTTTTCTCTTGAACGCGTATTAAAAATTGAGTTGATCTTCTTGTAATAGATTTAAAAGTGTAACCGTTTTCAAAAACACTGGATAGAGTACATAGTTCTTTACAAAATGATCTGCGCTGTCAACTAATTATGCTACTTACTCAATGTCTATATGAATCAGTCAACGTTGGCATTGAGGTAGTTGAAATTCTTTATATCTTGAAACACACGCATCAAATTATTCCGGTACAAGTTATCGCTCACAAATATGTGCATGCCAACTATTAAGTGAATTTACCTTTAAATTGACAACAACAATTATCACCCACCAATACATAATTTCAGTTTACAACTACATTATCACGAAAATCTTGCGAGATAACCTGGGGTTAACGTGTATGTGAGCAATCATCAACCGCAACACTGAAATAAAGCAGAGAAATATACCGACGAAAGGTGATTCATTAACATGTACCACCCAATCTGATGGATGCCATAGTAAGATCTTGATGAAGGATGAGACAACAAACTGTGGTTCATCATAATCATGGAAGGTATGCTGATGTGAATAATACTTGTCGACTGTTGACTTAAAAAAGACGGGGTAAAGCGCCTTCATCAATCCACACAATACTACAATACAGGCACGATTATTGTTAGAATTTAATAAATGACACATTAGGATAAAAATATGCCTTCAAAATTTCTGATCCATTTGCGTTTTCTATTGAGTACCGGGACCATGAACTGTGACCACCTATCTGGTGCCGTGATGAAAAATCAGTTTTCGAAAGCAACAAAACGTGGAATTAACTGCAACTGTGAATTGCCACTAGTTATGCATACCCACAAATGTCACTGCACATCAAAAATGATTCCAAAAAATATTTTTCAATATGAGGAACATCTTATATCTGACGGCTGCCTAATTTGCAAAATCATGAGAAACATAACCACTTTGAAATTTCATTCATGGTGATTTCCTCCATGAGGTAAACATAAACTGGTTGAAAAAACTTAATATTCACTTTGAAAATTACAAAGTAGAACTTATATTGAATAGTGTGCTTAAAAACTATGCTGATTTCTGCGTCACTGACGGTATTTCCCATTCTCATATAATGCAAAGTTGAATAATTTGACAACCCTTATTTTTCTAAGATTCATAAGATTAACAGACTGCGATGACAACTCAAATAGATGATAATATTACAACAAGTAAATTGGAAAATTTTTACCGGAAATTATGCTTACATAATTCATAAAACAACTACCTTTTGTTCCAGATACACCATGCAGTGAGTATCTTAAGGTGCGACGGTTCAAATTTGGAGGTCTTTAAAACAAGCGTGTAATCATTATTGACAATGAAAGTTCGAAGTTTGCTTTGTGTATGGGGATACTAAATATACTTAAAAATGTATAAGTAGCTGTTATCCTTTGGCCTCTATGATAACGATGAATTTTATCAGAATCAAGAATGACTTTGTTGGTTAAACGTACACACTCAGAACTAAACCGCCGAGAAAATCATCTAAAGTGATTAAATTTAGGTTGCTTGAGAAGATTTATAGTGTATATCACCATATTTGCAATCACATTTGAAGATGTTACATGCTACGGTTCGTATTTTTTATAATGTTCTCTTATTATTATTTAGGAAATAAATTGTAGTCACTGGATCTACGAGGCGGTTTGCAGAATTATCAATTTTACTCCGAAATTATACTTGCATTATGTGAACTTGGTTGTCTACTTCTTGGAGTCCATTTTACGTTTAAAATTAGTAATATTAATTTGATTAAATTGTTCAACATTTCCAATCAATGCAACGTCAATGATACGGCAACGATATATCAAATATATGGTATACAATATTCATGATAAAAAAGATACGATTGTAGCCAAAAAGCTCTACAACTTAGTTTTCATGCGTGCATTGACTTTATTGCTGCTGCAAATGAGGCAACGTACCTATAAAAACTTCAACTGTGTCAACGTGAACGTTGGATGATGCTGATTCCAAATATAATGAATTGTGTAAATATCACAAGTGCATTTTCACACCCGCATCGATTTTGCTTTAATTGAAAAATTTATGTTTAGTACGGAATTTTACGAAATAACAATTCAATTCAGACAAGCAGTATAAGTGACTGCAGCCGGAGCTCAATATTATTAATTAATGAGGTACAATCACCTTCAGCATATTTGCGTACTTTTTGATCGATCAGCAGCAACAAGTCTGACGACCAAACTAGAGATCACCGCTCATTACCATCGAATGACTAATGATTTATCCTAGCGTCCAGACGCCAAACACACAAACAGAGCACAGCAAAACTTGTACATCACATTCTGTCCGCCACCCGTAAACACTGAACCATTCATTCAGCTCATCGCATCTTCCTCAAAAATCGACGATGTATCAAAAATCAAGGAAACTAGTCTTAAATGAATCGTTAAAGTTAAAAGCGACTTGATATACATGGACGCAAATGTCTTCACTCATATCCAAATACCTCTGAGTGGTAATTGAATTGCAATATCCCTCAAACCTGAAACCTCTGATGGGTAAATTAATACGTACTATTTATTTACAACCAAATATCTGATGATAAATTAAAGTTGGTAGAAACCGTTCAAGTATGGATAACTTTCCAAATATTTTGTTGACCAATGAACCCGGTCTCCAACGTTATATCTTAATTATCTTTCAACTGTTGTTCAAGCTCCGGTTACTCCAAGCGAATTTTCTAAAGAAATCATCGAAAGAAATTCCGGGCAACCTCTGCTTGTAAAAATCAGTTGGAGGTATTTAGACATCTGTGAGGCGGATAATTTCAACTACGCACACATGTTAGATTCAGGGCACTTCATCAGCGGCTCCGTTGCTCAACAAGAAGTTTTAATCAAGTGGCCAGACTTTTGTACACCCGTTATATTCGTACTGCAAGCAGCGAAAAATAAAAAACTGGGACAGATGGTACGAAGACACATTTCTTTACACTCAGGTATGTATATTTGTTTATCCGTTAAATAAACAAGAAGACCCGAACCCTTAGGTTCCTTCTTGGGAGCACATATCATTGATTATATACAATTGAGATGTACAGTTTAATTTTAGTTTACATGAAATTCGAGTTTTTCAGTTCTTTTGTAAGTTGCTTACTGACATTCATCGTCTTGTTTGGAAGTAAACGTTGTTTGTGTGCCTTTATTCTGCATGCAAACAAAGTTGATCTTTGTAATTTTAGGGAATTATATGCGGATTGTTTTAAAAATTTTAAACCATTGGATAATCCGTCGTTTTTTATTTACAGTCAGTATCAGGTTTTAATTTTTATGCTTTTGAGGCTCAAAGTTGTGCGGTGTTATCACTTAAATAATAATATACGGAGAAGTTTTATTGAATTTCCTTAAGTTTTCGTTGGAAACATATGACTGTGAAATGCTCTTACCCAGTGAGAAAGAATTGGCGATTGTATTTCAACTGCACACAATTATTATAGAACTATTACTATGGAAATATTTGCACGAGAACTTTTCACATTAACTTTGAGCTCAAACCCAGTATCATAACTATCACGCTTTCGATGATGTGAACTTCGTCTAACCTCATTATTTGTATATTCCAACCAAAAACAATCGAATTCATTTTAGATATTTTGCACCGCTCAACTTTGACTTTCCACATTGATATATGAGTGAAAGACCTTAACAGGAAGGACAAAGTGCGTGTTTCTTCATGCTTGACTAAATGTTTGATCCGCGATTTTGTGTCGAAAAACATCCGTATCTTGTTGTTTCGGGAAACATCCGCATTGGTTAGACCACTTGAATGATAACAAGACAGTAAAGTACCTCAAAGAGGAATTTCTTGCTGGTAATTCAGTTTTCCCTCACTTGACTTATTGCTAGGCCATATAGGAACCTGCATAAATTGAACTTCATCTGTTCAGTACATCGAAAGTTATTATTTAAGCTCGATTATCCAAACATATGCATCCACGAACATTTCCGGATGAATCAAAGGCTTTATTTTTTTAACTTAGCACCGGAAACGTTCAATTGCTTGCAGGTGGGGATGGCGGAGTTTAAAGATTTACTTAGGTGGATGATTCTGAATTTCAAAATCATAAGGATCACGCATGCCTTGTTACGGTTTACGATTATAAACTACGGTTAAGGTTTGAGAAAAACGAAGAAGTTTATTGAAGTTACCGGTATAGTTTCTTGCACCTATCACCACGTAGGCGTAACGGTTGTTGAAATATTAGGAAAGAGTTCACAGTCGCAGCTTATTCGCTTTGGCCAACTTCCAGGTGAATTATGCGCCAAATTGTCGTAATGTGTCAAACATAGGAAACAGTTTTGGAGGAGTCAAACATGGAGATATGGATTTCATTTCAATAAAATGTCGGTTTCCTTAAAACTAGTTGAAAGTAATTTGCCTCACCAAGTAAATTATTCCAATCTGAGAGTTGCTCGATTTATGATGTGTTGTATTTCGTTTTTTCGAATGAAAACCTATTGCTATAGAAACTGGTTGTTGGACTGTCATGGAATTTAAACTAATTATTATCCAAATCTTGACACTACCAAGCCTATGAGACACAAATCTGATATTCTATAATATTATTGCAAAACTAAGTTGCTTTCCGTTGTTCAGAGCCATTAGTGTTGCACAGACTTAGCTGAAATTTACTACTCTATGAGTGAGTATCATTAGTTTACTGAAAACAAGAATTTAACTGATATTGTCAAATTCACTCGATATATCATATTCCATTTCCGAAACAGATTGTTGTTGGCCTCCTTTGGTCATGCCTGACCATGGATTTCACATCCTTGTTGAGTTGTTTGGTCGGTCGCTGTGAACAGCAACGAGTGTGATTGATTAAGTCGATCCTAGAAAGATAATTTCTACCGCATTGAATTCACTGGAGAGTGATTGCTTGACTGGTGTAGCGCCTGTTCTCCTTCCTTCGGGCTCGTTTGTCTGAGGCGTTGGACATGAAGTTCACTTCTGCCATTCAAAGTTGTTGACGCAGTGTGTGCCTTTAGGCCAGACGATCAGATGCGAGTCGCTCTCAAGAGCTTGGATCGATAGTCAAAACCTTCAAGTCCCTATTGCACACGTCTTTGTAACTCAATTGAGAGCAGCCCGCGCCTCTACTACCAGTAGCCGATTTACCATAAAGCAAGATTTTCGGAATGCGACCATCTTGCATGCGGCGAACCAGCCAAGCCAGCTTAGTCTGCGCTTTCTGAGGAAGGTGTAGATGATAGGGACGCCAGCACGAGTCAGAACTACTTCATTGGTTACTTTATCTCTCCAGTAGATCCCCATGATACCACGGAGACAACGCAAGTGGAAAGTATGCAACATTCTTTTGTGCTTGGCATACATAGTCCATGTCTCACTCCTGTACAGCAAGGTGCTAAGTACGCATGCATTGTAGACTGCTATTTCGGTCCTCTCAGTGAGCAAGGGGTTGGCCCACACTCGTGTTGACCAGGGAGCAAGATTTGAGGATGCCTTCCCAATTCTCTTATCGATTTCAACATCCAGATAAAAACTATCATTGAAAGTCAACCAAAGTTATGTAAATTGATGTGTCACTTCCAGTTTGAGATCCTTGATGGTGATAAGTGGCTTTGCCCCTATATCTTGGCCTAAAACAATCGTTTTCTTCAGGCTGATGGTCAACCCGCAGTATTTGCATGCAATGGAGAAACGGCTCATTAGTGACTGAAGCTCAAGCTGAGTATGAGCAACGATTGAGGCATCATCGGCACATATCAGTTCTGTAATCAGGATTTTGTTCACTTTAGTCATGACTTTGAGTCGGGGAAGGTTGAATAGACTACCTTCGGTTCTCAATCGGATGTAGATTCCCTCGTCTGTATCGTTGAATGCGTGTTTCAGTACTAGATAAAAATATATCCCGAAAAGTGGGAGCATGTACACAACCTCGTTTGACACCTCTGCGAATGTCGAATGGTTCTGATGAGCTTCCATCGATATGGATTGTGCCTTTCATATTGTAATAGAAAAACTCGATGACGCTCAACAGTTTTGGAGGACACACAATTTTTGAGAGAGCTTTGAAAAGTCCATCTCTGCTGATCAAGTCAAAGGCCTTGGTGAGGTCAATGAAAGCAACATATGGCGGCGTTCGCTGTTCCTTACACTTCTCCTGAAGTTGACGGAAGGAGAATATCATATCTAATATTGACCTCCCTGCTCCGAAACCACACTGTGACTCCGGATATATACACTCCTCCAGCTTCTGCACTCTTACCAGTAACACACGAGCGAAGACTTTGCCGACAAAATGAGAAAAGCAATTCCCCTGTAGTTATTGCAGTCACTCCTCTCACATTTGTTCTTGTAGATGGTAATAATCTTAGCATCCCTCATGTCCTGTGGTACAGATCCTTCTCGCCAAGATCTGCAGAGCACGTGATGTAATTGTAGCAGAAGAGTAGAATTATGTCACTTAATCATGTTGGGGGATTCCGTCACTGTTAGGTGCCTTACCCGATTCGAAGCTGTCAATGGCTTTACTAAGCTCGTCTATCGTTGGCTCAGCGTCAAGTTCGTCCATGGTCGGAAGACATTTGATAGCGTTGAGGTGTGTATCAGTCACAGTGCTGTCCGTGGAGTAAAGGCCAGAGTAGTGTTTCACGCATCTCTCTATCTGTCGAGCCTGGTCCGTGATTATCACACCAGTAGAAGATCTAATGGGAGCTGTTTTGCTCTGGGAGGACCCAAGGGCCTTTTTGATGCCATCATACATTGTTTTGAGGTCTCCTGTCACTGACACTCTTTTAATCATAGTACTTAGCTCCCTCCAGTACGCGTTTGCACATCGTCTGGCTATCTGTTTTACTTCACGTATCGCAGCCCTAGAAGCTTTTAAGTTGTTTTCGCTGGGGCATCTTTTGTATTCGGTTAGCGCGGCACGCCTAGCAGTAATGGCAGGAAATATATCGGCTGATTTAGATTCAACCACTCGTGCGTTTTAAACGTTTTCTTACCACAGATAGTCAGAGCTGTGTCGTGCATGGTAACTTGTAGTGCTTTCCACTCCTCACTTGCAGAGGATTCAGAATATATACCAGTAAGCTGGCAATCAAAACCCTCTATGAGCCGTTGCAATAGGTTTAGCTAGGAATACTTACTGACGTCAATGCTAGGATTCCCCTGTGCTTTGTGTAATGCAATCGTTTCAGTTCAAGTCATATTTTGCAGCAAACTAGGGAGTGGTCAGTGTCACAGTCTGCGCTATGAAATGTTCCCGTGTGAAGAACGTACTTGAGTGACCAGAATAAGATCCAGCTGGTGCCATAGTTTAGATCTTGGATGTCTCCAGGATACATTATGTTAGGGCTTTACTCTGAAGTAGGTGTTAGTGACACAGTCCATGATAGGTGCATAACTCGACAGTCGCTGTCCATTCTGATTCATTCTTCCAACACCAAATGATCCTATGCAGGACGTCCACGAGTCGTGGTCGGCACCTACTCCGACGTTAAAGTCACCAAGAAGAATAAGTTGCTCCGAGATGGGTACGCTACTGTTCAGCGACGATAGGTTCTCATAAAAAGCGACCTTTACTTTGGATGTACAGGAATGTATTGGGGCATGCACACTTAAAGTGTTGCTGGACCTGAAGTTGTATTTAGTCGTAGACACAGCAGTCGTTCTAAACATTTGCTACAGGTTTCCACTTTATTCAGTAGGCTGTTTTTCACAGCTTGCCCGATTCAGCCAGTCTGGTTTCCTTTAGAGTTGCGATGTCAACATTGAGTCTCTTGAGCTCATCATTTATTACTTCTGTGTTTCTGGGATCGATGATGTTCGAAAGATTTGTTGAAAGTCCAGTCAGCATAGTCCCAACATTCCAGGTTACCAGTTTTAGAGCTGGCCTCTTTGGCTGTGTTTGACTATTGTCTGGTGCGATGATTACCGTATGGCATTCGGATTTCTCCTGATCCCTATGTACCCAATGAGGAAGGCACACGTTGGCGGGACAGCACCCTATTGGCTTGGGGCTGCCCAGCTTGAGGCGGGCAGCATCTGTCTAGTGAGATTTGAAGATCTCTCCCACCGTCGAGAACGACCCCTTTCGTCCCGCTTTTCGCCAAACAAACGCGGACTTATGACCGGTATCTGTTGTTTTCCGTGGTGTTTTCATGTCGTACGGCGTACCTATAGTGTCCTCTTTAAGTGCATAGTGATGGTAATTCATAAGTGGTCTTGTATCAAAAGATGTGAGCCCGGGTGGTGATGTAAGGAGGACATACTGTTGCCCATGCAGTACTCACCTCCCCCTCCACGTCACTGGCTGATCCAAAGGCACAGTATGACTGTTGTAGTTTTGGTCCATTGTCGTCGCAGGAGTTGCCAGAACGATGCCTTAAGCGAAAGCGAACTTCCTAAGGGACTCCAACCCCCGATTTTTCCTAAGTGTTTACTCCTGAAACCTTTCTACAAAAGGAGTTGATGTTGCAAGTTATCAACTTTTGTTCGAGGGTTCACCCATGGCCTTTGTACAGCCAAGTGCGTCCTACAAGGCCGCGGGGTTAGGGTGGAGAGCCGTTGGACAATGTCAGTATCATTTGCGTTGAATCACTGTGATATCATCCGCCCAATTCGCTTTAATTATGTTCACGAGCTCGCCGTTGTTGGATGGAATCAGGGTTTAGCCAACTCCCATACACGGACAGCCAATGTATCGTCAGCCAGGTTATAGCGCCTGACAGCCGCTCTCGCCCCTTCAATAAGTGTGGACACCTCCGCCACGAGGAGGCAGTGAATGGGACTTCCACAGTAGAGGTCGCATGGCAGCAGGTCTTTTGGGAGTGTTTCAGTCGGGTGCAAGTGACGACTTTACTCGTAACCCCAGAATCACCCACCTCCGACCATACTGAGGTGTTTGGAGGCTCCAATAAACTTAACTTGAGAATATCACATTCCGGAAAAGTAGTTTCATGGAACTGCAAAGTACGGGTTATTATTTTCCATACAACATCAAAAACACCGGAGGACCTTTGATGGAAGCATCATTTATAAATCATTGTAATCACAATGTGTATAAATGACCTTGGCATTCCTAGACTGAAGCTGTAAATATATCTTTTTGCTTTAGTGGATGTTGCTTAGACAACAAGGTTTTAGTAAGTCACTAAATATGAACGTATAGTTGGAGTAGTGACGCAGAAGCAAAGATCTGCTGACGATTTCGGATTTATAAACGCTGACAATGTTACTGCATATTTTGACGAAATGTTTGTAATCAGATTCCCAAGTACAGCTTAGAGACTTCCATTCAATTTCCAAGCTTTGTGAATTTCAAAAAACCACGTTAGTGCCATTTTAAAGAAAGTTGGTGTGTGTAGTTGTTGGCATCTTCCCATATGACGCAGTTACGATGCCTCTGTAACGTAGTTTTTGTAATATCTGTCAGTGAGACACTAGGCCCGTGGTTCTAATCTTGGTTTGTAAAGTATCGCATTGTTCCATTAAGAGCAAAGCATTTGTCCTTTGATTCACTGCTAGAAACAAAGTGAAATGATTTCAATGTCTTGAATATCAGAAAATTATTGAATGCAAGAAAGAAAACATGTTTATCAACACCATCAAAAACCGAATGCCTCGTTGAAAGAAAAAACAATCCACATTTATCTGATACTATCCTCAGACTTATTGTGAAAAGTGTAGGACACCTCAATAAATTTTCCTGGTTATTAGTACAACGCCAAGCACTGCACAAAATATGGAACCGTAAAATATACATAATGATGATGAGGGCTGCGCTGAGTAAATGCCATTTGATCTAAAGTTAAAAAACTTCTTGAATCTTAATTTTAAATGAAAGATATAGGCACTATTTAGTCGAAATTCACCTCTTTCAATAAGAGCTCACCAGAGTCACATTTTATTTGTTCTTTTTAATTTGCAAAGTTGAACACATGAAAATTGAGATAACCGGTTAATAAGACCGAGTTCAGATTTAATTATCTAACAAGTAAGTGCCTTCAAAATATGTCACTCCAACGCAGGTTACCAAACCTATTACATATAAGGTAATGAAAATGAAATGGTGGAATTATTGAGGGTTTACCCACAAAAAGTGATGGTTTTAATTTATGCAACTCTGAATTTTAGTTGAAGTGAAGTTAGTAGATTTTTTGTGAAACCTGTCTGATGTGTTTTCATTACGCTCAAACATATAGGGTAACACGGTTTTTCTAGCCACCAAACTTTAGTATTTCTCCTGATCCCCATGCACCCAAAGAGGAAGGCATACGTTGGCGGGACATCACCTTATTGGCTGGGGGCTGCCCAGCTTGAGGCGAGCGGTAACTGTCTAAAGAGGTTCGAAGAACTCTCTCACCGTCGAGAATGACCCCTGCCGTCCCGCTTCTTGCCAAACAAGCACGGACTCATAACCGGTATCTGTTGTTCTCCGTGGTGTTTTCACGCCGTACGGCGTATCTGGAGTGTCCTCTTCAGGTGCATAGTGATGTCAGTTTATAAGTGGTCTTGTATTAAAAGATGTGAGCCCGGGCGGTGATGTATGGAGGACATACTGTTGCCCATGCACTACTCCCCTCCCTCTCCACGTCACTGGATGATCCAAAAAACCGTAGGTCTGTTGCAGTTTTGGACCGGTGTCGTCGCAGAAGTTGTAAGAACAATGCCGTAAGCGACAGTGAACTGCCTAATGGACTCCGATTCCTGATTTTTCCTCAGGGTTTACTCCTGAAACCTTTCTCCAAAAAGAGTTTATGTTGCAAGTCAGGAACTTTTGTTCGAGTGTTTATTTCTAGCCTTTGCACAGCCAAGTGCGTCATACAAAGCAGCAGCTATACGGTGAGAAACCCGTGGACGGAGTTTGCATAATGTCCATTGAAACAGATTATAATAATAAGAAAGGATATGCTGACAATCAAGCTAACCTGTGCTCATTACTTATTTTTACTTACGTTAAAGTGAAACAAGGAATAACGTCATTGACCTGGAATCGGAAGCACTAACTCAGAGCGCCTAATCTCTGTTCCCACAAATCTGATCAACTTGAGTCTAGGAATCGTTAACTTCATTCGAAAGCTTGAGAACGCCTGCAGTATTCTATGAGCATCCGTCAGGATGAAGCGGCTAATATTTCAGATCAACTCAATAATCCGTTCACTGCTCCTGTTTGTTGACCCACTCCAAAACGTATCGAGAATGTTTTTACATTGCATCGGAGAAAAATGTTTGCACGCATATAACAAACATTTTGGACCAAACGTAAAAACGTGTCAATAAAAAAATATTCCAAACGTTAATGGCATTTGCATAAATCTCAGAAATAATCAACACATCACATTCTCACCAATAGGGCAAATGTTCTATTTAAACCAGTGAGCTCAATGAAACCAGTTCTTTTGTCCAACAGTTTCGTTTACGTTAACATAAATCTAAGCACAAACCAAATAAGTGTTACTAAAAAACGCTGTTGAAACGCTAGATAACTAGATACATATCCTAACATACCAATTCGATGTGTCAAGGGTGGGCAAAAAAGTCATTTGGTACGATGATGTAAAACTGGGTTATATGGCCATCGAAATTTTTATAGAGTGATGTTTCTTGTGGTTAGTTTACGTGCAGAATCCAGAATTTGCGCTAATATCTTCATATTATAACAGGTTTCATATGAAATATTCATGAAGAGTAAAGCGTTACTATCTAAGACGAACACTGTTCGTTGAAAAAAAGGAACTCGTTTGTTCAAAATGCTTGACACGTATATTATGATCAAAACCGAAATGTGATGGTTACGTTTCACATTACGAGAAGTGTTCTTACAATAGAATAAATTTTAATTATTCTCCCCAGAAACTGAACGTCAACTCCGACGGCATTTTGAAAATGATCATGTGAAAAAATCTCATGAACTTAGATAGCTGTTACGTTCAAAATAACTTCATTAAAAAAGAAAATAATTGGTATTTTACCCATAATTATTTGTCAGTGCTAATTTTTCTGACGCAAAGACACTCATGAATGAGGTCAAGGCTAATTAATTACTCCAAATTAAAAAATTGAATGTAGTCTGTTATTAAATTATCGAATACATGAGAGTAATTCAAATTTCGGAATTTATTAGCGAGGTACGCACATCATTAAATTTAAGTATGCATCACTCTTGGTTGGCTTGTTTTCAGAATGAGATTCATTTCATGCCGTCACATCAAATAGATGCAGGTTTCTACTTTACCCATAATCAAATCTGTATAGTAATTACACTACCAGCAGACTGTTGGAAGCTTCAAATACTCACAAAGAAAAACACGAGCAAGTTTCAAGTCAATGTGGCGATAACTCGCAATCTCCTTGATTTAATGAATTATTAACTGTCATGGCTGTATTGAAATAGGAACAAAACGGCCATGGCTTGTACTCATTGAAATGGCTAGGAGCGATTGAGATTGATTGAAATTAGTTCAGAAAGCTAGATTATGTTATAGAACATCATTCAAATAAACCGGTTGTAAAAGTGTACGGTGATTTAATAAAGCGTTATATCTTAAATGGATGAGTTGTTTATAAAATAAACAGTATAAATATAAAGAAATTCCAATGAAATAATTAACCATAATACATTTGTCGATGAAAATACGTATCTCGTAGTTCTTTTTAACATATTAGAGCACTCAAATTACAACAAAATATTGAAAACCATCAAACAGACCCTTAATTGAGGAAACTTCAAGAGACAAAATTCACATAGCAGTTGAATAAAAAGGTGAAAAATAATTACGGATAATTTCATCAAAAATGTGCAACAACGAGCTTTTCCAGGGAAGGCAAAAGCTTTATGAGTTTAACACAGACCAAGTGATGCAAAAAAAACGTTCAAGTGCGTGCAGGTCAGGATGGCGGAGTTTGGACAGTGACTTGGAATGATGAATCTGAATGTCAAATACAAGAAAATCATGCATACCTTGTAAAGGTTTACGATGATCAAAGACAACCGATGTTTACCAAAACGACGAAAACCAGGAATATTGAACCAACTCAGAAAGATGTTTGCACCCATCACAAATTGGTCGTAACAATTGTTGGAAAATTAAGCAACAGTACCCAGTCTCAGCTTATCCGCTTCGGCCAACCTCCAGGTGAATTATGCGTCGGACAACAAAATAATGTGTTAAACAGAGGACAATTTTTTGAAGCAAACAAACAAAGAGATAGGGAATTCATGTCATGAAAACGTCTGTAATCTTAAAACCGGTTGAAATAAATTTGCCTCACCGAGTAAATGATTCGAATCTGAGGGATGCTCGGTTTATTATGTGTTGTATTTGCTTTCTAAGAAACGTAAAACTTTCGGAGAAGGAACTGTTTGCTGGGGTATCATGGAATCTTCTCTACGCATTAGCCAAAATTTGACACTACCAAGCTCATGTGAAATGGATTTGATATTCTATATTAGTGACACGAAACGTTGTTAATCTCCGTTGTGCTGAAACATTAGTTTCGCGTCGACTGATCTAAAATTTACTATTTCATAAGTAAATTTCATTAGATTTGTATTGAAAGATGTATTGAAAAGTGAACACACCGGATAAATCTTGTCTGTGAATTACGTATCACTGACTGTCTGAAATGGCCGGTGAAAATTCAGAATAGTTGAAAGTAATTCAGCATGGTAAGTTATTCATACATCACATCCTTCGCGTTAAACTGTTCTTAAAATGGAACGTGGTTCAATTGAGTGCTATTTATCTAAGCGATGAGTTATTTACTAAATGAACCTGTACAAACCTATGGGTACTTGACTAAAGTTTTGATCCTCCATGCTTTTTCCGATAACTATCCGTATCTTGTAGTTGCCGTCAATTTACCCAATATTCAGACCACTCAGTTGATAAAAAGACACTGAAGTCCTTCAAACAACCTTTTCCTGTTAGACATTCCATTTTTTACCACACTATTCTGGATAAATGCGTAATCCCGTGCCATATAGGAGGCATGCGTTAATTCAATTTTCAGTTTATTACTTCATATATTATTTATTTTGACTTTTGTTTCAACAATGAGCATGCACGAGCATTTGCTGATATGTCAATTGCTTTATTTGTTTTTACCGCAGCCCCAATAATGCCACAAAACGTTGAAGTGCGTGCAGGTCAGCATGGCGGAGTTTGGACAGTGACTTGGGCTGATGAATCTGAATGTCAAATGCAAGAGAATCATGCATACCTTGTAACGCTTTACGATGATCAAAGACAACCGATGTTTAACAAAACGACGAAAACCAAGAATATTGAACTTATGCAGATAGATGCTTGCACCTATCACCACGTTGGCGTAACGGTTGTTGGAAAATTAAGCAACAGTACCCAGTCTCAGCTTATCCGCTTCGGCCAACCTCCAGGTGAATTATGCGTCCGTGGGCGCTGTACGGTGTTTAACATAGGACAATTTTTTGAAGCAGTCAAACAAAGGGATACGGAATCCATGTCATGAAAACGTCTGTAATCTTAAAACCGGTTGAAGTAAATTTGCCTCACCGAGTAAATGATTCGAATCTGAGGGATGCTCGGTTTATTATGTGTTGTATTTGCTTTCTAAGAAACGTAAAACTTTCGGAGAAGGAACTGTTTGCTGGGGTATCATGGAATCTTCTCTACGTATTAGCCAAAGTTTGACACTACCAAGCTCATGTGAAATGGATTTGATATTCTATATTAGTGACACAAAACGTTGTTAATCTCCGTTGTGCTGAAACATTAGTTTCGCGTCGACTGATCTAAAATTTACTATTTCATAAGTAAATTTCATTAGATTTGTATTGAAAGATGTATTGAAAAGTGAACACACCGGATAAATCTTGTCTGTGAATTACGTATCACTGACTGTCTGAAATGGCCGGTGAAAATTCAGAATAGTTGAAAGTAATTCAGCATGGTAAGTTATTCATACATCACATCCTTCGCGTTAAACTGTTCTTAAAATGTAACGTGGTTCAATTGAGTGCTATTTATCTAAGCGATGAGTTATTTACTAAATGAACCTGTACAAACCTATGGGTACTTGACTAAAGTTTTGATCCTCCATGCTTTTTCCGATAACTATCCGTATCTTGTAGTTGCCGTCAATTTACCCAATATTCAGACCACTCAGTTGATAAAAAGACACTGAAGTCCTTCAAACAACCTTTTCCTGTTAGACATTCCATTTTTTACCACACTATTCTGGATAAATGCGTAATCCCGTGCCATATAGGAGGCATGCGTTAATTCAATTTTTCAGTTTATTACTTCATATATTATTTATTTTGACTTTTGTTTCAACAATGAGCATGCACGAGCATTTGCTGATATGTCAATTGCTTTATTTGTTTTACCGCAGCCCCAATAATGCCACAAAACGTTGAAGTGCGTGCAGGTCAGCATGGCGGAGTTTGGACAGTGACTTGGGCTGATGAATCTGAATGTCAAATGCAAGAGAATCATGCATACCTTGTAACGCTTTACGATGATCAAAGACAACCGATGTTTAACAAAACGACGAAAACCAAGAATATTGAACTTATGCAGATAGATGCTTGCACCTATCACCACGTTGGCGTAACGGTTGTTGGAAAATTAAGCAACAGTACCCAGTCTCAGCTTATCCGCTTCGGCCAACCTCCAGGTGAATTATGCGTCCGTGGGCGCTGTACGGTGTTTAACATAGGACAATTTTTTGAAGCAGTCAAACAAAGGGATACGGAATCCATGTCATGAAAACGTCTGTAATCTTAAAACCGGTTGAAGTAAATTTGCCTCACCGAGTAAATGATTCGAATCTGAGGGATGCTCGGTTTATTATGTGTTGTATTTGCTTTCTAAGAAACGTAAAACTTTCGGAGAAGGAACTGTTTGCTGGGGTATCATGGAATCTTCTCTACGTATTAGCCAAAGTTTGACACTACCAAGCTCATGTGAAATGGATTTGATATTCTATATTAGTGACACAAAACGTTGTTAATCTCCGTTGTGCTGAAACATTAGTTTCGCGTCGACTGATCTAAAATTTACTATTTCATAAGTAAATTTCATTAGATTTGTATTGAAAGATGTATTGAAAAGTGAACACACCGGATAAATCTTGTCTGTGAATTACGTATCACTGACTGTCTGAAATGGCCGGTGAAAATTCAGAATAGTTGAAAGTAATTCAGCATGGTAAGTTATTCATACATCACATCCTTCGCGTTAAACTGTTCTTAAAATGTAACGTGGTTCAATTGAGTGCTATTTATCTAAGCGATGAGTTATTTACTAAATGAACCTGTACAAACCTATGGGTACTTGACTAAAGTTTTGATCCTCCATGCTTTTTCCGATAACTATCCGTATCTTGTAGTTGCCGTCAATTTACCCAATATTCAGACCACTCAGTTGATAAAAAGACACTTAAGTCCTTCATACAAACCTTTCCTGTTAGACATTCCATTTTTTACCACACTATTCTGGATAAATGCGTAATCCCGTGCCATATAGGAGGCATGCGTTAATTCAATTTTTCAGTTTATTACTTCATATATTATTTATTTGGACTTTTGTTTCAACAATGAGCATGCACGAGCATTTGCTGATATGTCAATTGCTTTATTTGTTTTACCGCAGCCCCAATAATGCCACAAAACGTTGAAGTGCGTGCAGGTCAGCATGGCGGAGTTTGGACAGTGACTTGGGCTGATGAATCTGAATGTCAAATGCAAGAGAATCATGCATACCTTGTAACGCTTTACGATGATCAAAGACAACCGATGTTTAACAAAACGACGAAAACCAAGAATATTGAACTTATGCAGATAGATGCTTGCACCTATCACCACGTTGGCGTAACGGTTGTTGGAAAATTAAGCAACAGTACCCAGTCTCAGCTTATCCGCTTCGGCCAACCTCCAGGTGAATTATGCGTCCGTGGGCGCTGTACGGTGTTAAACATAGGACAATTTTTTGTACCAGTCAAACAAAGGGATACGGAATTCATGTCATGAAAACGTCTGTAATCTTAAAACCGGTTGAAATAAATTTGCCTCACCGAGTAAATGATTCGAATCTGAGGGATGCTCGGTTTATTATGTGTTGTATTTGCTTTCTAAGAAACGTAAAACTTTCGGAGAAGGAACTGTTTGCTGGGGTATCATGGAATCTTCTCTACGCATTAGCCAAAATTTGACACTACCAAGCTCATGTGAAATGGATTTGATATTCTATATTAGTGACACGAAACGTTGTTAATCTCCGTTGTGCTGAAACATTAGTTTCGCGTCGACTGATCTAAAATTTACTATTTCATAAGTAAATTTCATTAGATTTGTATTGAAAGATGTATTGAAAAGTGAACACACCGGATAAATCTTGTCTGTGAATTACGTATCACAGACTGGCTGAAATGGCCGGTGAAAATTCAGAATAGTTGAAAGTAATTCAGCATGGTAAGTTATTCATACATCACATCCTTTGCGTTAAACTGTTCTTGAAATGTAACGTGGTTCAATTGAGTGCTATTTATCTAAGCGATGAGTTATTTACTAAATGAACCTGTACAAACCTATGGGTACTTGACTAAAGTTTTGATCCTCCATGCTTTTTCCGATAACTATCCGTATCTTGTAGTTGCCGTCAATTTACCCAATATTCAGACCACTCAGTTGATAAAAAGACACTGAAGTCCTTCAAACAACCTTTTCCTGTTAGACATTCCATTTTTTACCACACTATTCTGGATAAATGCGTAATCCCGTGCCATATAGGAGGCATGCGTTAATTCAATTTTTCAGTTTATTACTTCATATATTATTTATTTTGACTTTTGTTTCAACAATGAGCATGCACGAGCATTTGCTGATATGTCAATTGCTTTATTTGTTTTACCGCAGCCCCCAATAATGCCACAAAACGTTGAAGTGCGTGCAGGTCAGCATGGCGGAGTTTGGACAGTGACTTGGGCTGATGAATCTGAATGTCAAATGCAAGAGAATCATGCATACCTTGTAACGGTTTACGATGATCAAAGACAACCGATGTTTAACAAAACGACGAAAACCAAGAATATTGAACTTATGCAGATAGATGCTTGCACCTATCACCACGTTGGCGTAACGGTTGTTGGAAAATTAAGCAACAGTACCCAGTCTCAGCTTATCCGCTTCGGCCAACCTCCAGGTGAATTATGCGTCCGTGGGCGCTGTACGGTGTTAAACATAGGACAATTTTTTGAAGCAGTCAAACAAAGGGATACGGAATCCATGTCATGAAAACGTCTGTAATCTTAAAACCGGTTGAAGTAAATTTGCCTCACCGAGTAAATGATTCGAATCTGAGGGATGCTCGGTTTATTATGTGTTGTATTTGCTTTCTAAGAAACGTAAAACTTTCGGAGAAGGAACTGTTTGCTGGGGTATCATGGAATCTTCTCTACGTATTAGCCAAAGTTTGACACTACCAAGCTCATGTGAAATGGATTTGATATTCTATATTAGTGACACAAAACGTTGTTAATCTCCGTTGTGCTGAAACATTAGTTTCGCGTCGACTAATCTAAAATTTACTATTTCATAAGTAAATTTCATTAGATTTGTATTGAAAGATGTATTGAAAAGTGAACACACCGGATAAATCTTGTCTGTGAATTACGTATCACTGACTGTCTGAAATGGCCGGTGAAAATTCAGAATAGTTGAAAGTAATTCAGCATGGTAAGTTATTCATACATCACATCCTTCGCGTTAAACTGTTCTTAAAATGTTACGTGGTTCAATTGAGTGCTATTTATCTAAGCGATGAGTTATTTACTAAATGAACCTGTACAAACCTATGGGTACTTGACTAAAGTTTTGATCCTCCATGCTTTTTCCGATAACTATCCGTATCTTGTAGTTGCCGTCAATTTACCCAATATTCAGACCACTCAGTTGATAAAAAGACACTTAAGTCCTTCATACAACCTTTTCCTGTTAGACATTCCATTTTTTACCACACTATTCTGGATAAATGCGTAATCCCGTGCCATATAGGAGGCATGCGTAAATTCAATTTTTCAGTTTATTACTTCATATATTATTTATTTGGACTTTTGTTTCAACAATGAGCATGCACGAGCATTTGCTGATATGTCAATTGCTTTATTTGTTTTTACCGCAGCCCCAATAATGCCACAAAACGTTGAAGTGCGTGCAGGTCAGCATGGCGGAGTTTGGACAGTGACTTGGGCTGATGAATCTGAATGTCAAATGCAAGAGAATCATGCATACCTTGTAACGCTTTACGATGATCAAAGACAACCGATGTTTAACAAAACGACGAAAACCAAGAATATTGAACTTATGCAGATAGATGCTTGCACCTATCACCACGTTGGCGTAACGGTTGTTGGAAAATTAAGCAACAGTACCCAGTCTCAGCTTATCCGCTTCGGCCAACCTCCAGGTGAATTATGCGTCCGTGGGCGCTGTACGGTGTTAAACATAGGACAATTTTTTGAAGCAGTCAAACAAAGGGATACGGAATTCATGTCATGAAAACGTCTGTAATCTTAAAACCGGTTGAAGTAAATTTGCCTCACCGAGTAAATGATTCGAATCTGAGGGATGCTTGGTTTATAATGTGTTGTATTTGCTTTCTAAGAAACGTAAAACTTTCGGAGAAGGAACTGTTTGCTGGGGTATCATGGAATCTTCTCTACGTATTAGCCAAAGTTTGACACTACCAAGCTCATGTGAAATGGATTTGATATTCTATATTAGTGACACAAAACGTTGGTAATCTCCGTTGTGCTGAAACATTAGTTTCGCGTCGACTGATCTAAAATTTACTATTTCGTAAGTAAATTTCATTAGATTTGTATTGAAAGATGTATTGAAAAGTGAACACACCGGATAAATCTTGTCTGTGAATTACGTATCACAGACTGGCTGAAATGGCCGGTGAAAATTCAGAATAGTTGAAAGTAATTCAGCATGGTAAGTTATTCATACATCACATCCTTCGCGTTAAACTGTTCTTAAAATGTTACGTGGTTCAATTGAGTGCTATTTATCTAAGCGATGAGTTATTTACTAAATGAACCTGTACAAACCTATGGGTACTTGACTAAAGTTTTGATCCTCCATGCTTTTTCCGATAACTATCCGTATCTTGTAGTTGCCGTCAATTTACCCAATATTCAGACCACTCAGTTGATAAAAAGACACTGAAGTCCTTCAAACAACCTTTTCCTGTTAGACATTCCATTTTTTACCACACTATTCTGGATAAATGCGTAATCCCGTGCCATATAGGAGGCATGCGTTAATTCAATTTTTCAGTTTATTACTTCATATATTATTTATTTGGACTTTTGTTTCAACAATGAGCATGCACGAGCATTTGCTGATATGTCAATTGCTTTATTTGTTTTACCGCAGCCCCAATAATGCCACAAAACGTTGAAGTGCGTGCAGGTCAGCATGGCGGAGTTTGGACAGTGACTTGGGCTGATGAATCTGAATGTCAAATGCAAGAGAATCATGCATACCTTGTAACGGTTTACGATGATCAAAGACAACCGATGTTTAACAAAACGACGAAAACCAAGAATATTGAACTTATGCAGATAGATGCTTGCACCTATCACCACGTTGGCGTAACGGTTGTTGGAAAATTAAGCAACAGTACCCAGTCTCAGCTTATCCGCTTCGGCCAACCTCCAGGTGAATTATGCGTCCGTGGGCGCTGTACGGTGTTAAACATAGGACAATTTTTTGAAGCAGTCAAACAAAGGGATACGGAATTCATGTCATGAAAACGTCTGTAATCTTAAAACCGGTTGAAGTAAATTTGCCTCACCGAGTAAATGATTCGAATCTGAGGGATGCTTGGTTTATAATGTGTTGTATTTGCTTTCTAAGAAACGTAAAACTTTCGGAGAAGGAACTGTTTGCTGGGGTATCATGGAATCTTCTCTACGTATTAGCCAAAGTTTGACACTACCAAGCTCATGTGAAATGGATTTGATATTCTATATTAGTGACACAAAACGTTGTTAATCTCCGTTGTGCTGAAACATTAGTTTCGCGTCGACTGATCTAAAATTTACTATTTCGTAAGTAAATTTCATTAGATTTGTATTGAAAGATGTATTGAAAAGTGAACACACCGGATAAATCTTGTCTGTGAATTACGTATCACAGACTGGCTGAAATGGCCGGTGAAAATTCAGAATAGTTGAAAGTAATTCAGCATGGTAAGTTATTCATACATCACATCCTTCGCGTTAAACTGTTCTTAAAATGTTACGTGGTTCAATTGAGTGCTATTTATCTAAGCGATGAGTTATTTACTAAATGAACCTGTACAAACCTATGGGTACTTGACTAAAGTTTTGATCCTCCATGCTTTTTCCGATAACTATCCGTATCTTGTAGTTGCCGTCAATTTACCCAATATTCAGACCACTCAGTTGATAAAAAGACACTGAAGTCCTTCAAACAACCTTTTCCTGTTAGACATTCCATTTTTTACCACACTATTCTGGATAAATGCGTAATCCCGTGCCATATAGGAGGCATGCGTAAATTCAATTTTTCAGTTTATTACTTCATATATTATTTATTTTGACTTTTGTTTCAACAATGAGCATGCACGAGCATTTGCTGATATGTCAATTGCTTTATTTGTTTTACCGCAGCCCCAATAATGCCACAAAACGTTGAAGTGCGTGCAGGTCAGCATGGCGGAGTTTGGACAGTGACTTGGGCTGATGAATCTGAATGTCAAATGCAAGAGAATCATGCATACCTTGTAACGCTTTACGATGATCAAAGACAACCGATGTTTAACAAAACGACGAAAACCAAGAATATTGAACTTATGCAGATAGATGCTTGCACCTATCACCACGTTGGCGTAACGGTTGTTGGAAAATTAAGCAACAGTACCCAGTCTCAGCTTATCCGCTTCGGCCAACCTCCAGGTGAATTATGCGTCCGTGGGCGCTGTACGGTGTTAAACATAGGACAATTTTTTGAAGCAGTCAAACAAAGGGATACGGAATTCATGTCATGAAAACGTCTGTAATCTTAAAACCGGTTGAAGTAAATTTGCCTCACCGAGTAAATGATTCGAATCTGAGGGATGCTTGGTTTATAATGTGTTGTATTTGCTTTCTAAGAAACGTAAAACTTTCGGAGAAGGAACTGTTTGCTGGGGTATCATGGAATCTTCTCTACGTATTAGCCAAAGTTTGACACTACCAAGCTCATGTGAAATGGATTTGATATTCTATATTAGTAACACAAAACGTTGTTAATCTCCGTTGTGCTGAAACATTAGTTTCGCGTCGACTGATCTAAAATTTACTATTTCATAAGTAAATTTCATTAGATTTGTATTGAAAGATGTATTGAAAAGTGAACACACCGGATAAATCTTGTCTGTGAATTACGTATCACTGACTGTCTGAAATGGCCGGTGAAAATTCAGAATAGTTGAAAGTAATTCAGCATGGTAAGTTATTCATACATCACATCCTTCGCGTTAAACTGTTCTTAAAATGTAACGTGGTTCAATTGAGTGCTATTTATCTAAGCGATGAGTTATTTACTAAATGAACCTGTACAAACCTATGGGTACTTGACTAAAGTTTTGATCCTCCATGCTTTTTCCGATAACTATCCGTATCTTGTAGTTGCCGTCAATTTACCCAATATTCAGACCACTCAGTTGATAAAAAGACACTGAAGTCCTTCAAACAACCTTTTCCTGTTAGACATTCCATTTTTTACCACACTATTCTGGATAAATGCGTAATCCCGTGCCATATAGGAGGCATGCGTTAATTCAATTTTTCAGTTTATTACTTCATATATTATTTATTTGGACTTTTGTTTCAACAATGAGCATGCACGAGCATTTGCTGATATGTCAATTGCTTTATTTGTTTTACCGCAGCCCCAATAATGCCACAAAACGTTGAAGTGCGTGCAGGTCAGCATGGCGGAGTTTGGACAGTGACTTGGGCTGATGAATCTGAATGTCAAATGCAAGAGAATCATGCATACCTTGTAACGCTTTACGATGATCAAAGACAACCGATGTTTAACAAAACGACGAAAACCAAGAATATTGAACTTATGCAGATAGATGCTTGCACCTATCACCACGTTGGCGTAACGGTTGTTGGAAAATTAAGCAACAGTACCCAGTCTCAGCTTATCCGCTTCGGCCAACCTCCAGGTGAATTATGCGTCCGTGGGCGCTGTACGGTGTTAAACATAGGACAATTTTTTGAAGCAGTCAAACAAAGGGATACGGAATTCATGTCATGAAAACGTCTGTAATCTTAAAACCGGTTGAAGTAAATTTGCCTCACCGAGTAAATGATTCGAATCTGAGGGATGCTTGGTTTATAATGTGTTGTATTTGCTTTCTAAGAAACGTAAAACTTTCGGAGAAGGAACTGTTTGCTGGGGTATCATGGAATCTTCTCTACGTATTAGCCAAAGTTTGACACTACCAAGCTCATGTGAAATGGATTTGATATTCTATATTATTTACACAAAACGTTGTTAATCTCCGTTGTGCTGAAACATTAGTTTCGCGTCGACTGATCTAAAATTTACTATTTCATAAGTAAATTTCATTAGATTTGTATTGAAAGATGTATTGAAAAGTGAACACACCGGATAAATCTTGCCTGTGAATTACGTATCACAGACTGGCTGAAATGGCCGGTGAAAATTCAGAATAGTTGAAAGTAATTCAGCATGGTAAGTTATTCATACATCACATCCTTCGCGTTAAACCGTTCTTAAAATGTAACGTGGTTCAATTGAGTGCTATTTATCTAAGCGATGAGTTATTTACGAAATGAACCTGTACAAACCTATGGGTACTTGACTAAAGTTTTGATCCTCCATGCTTTTTCCGATAACAATCCGTATCTTGTAGTTGACGTCAATTTACCCAATATTCAGACTACTCAGTTGATAAAAAGACACTGAAGTCCTTCAAACAACCTTTTCCTGTTAGACATTCCATTTTTTACTACACTATTCTGGATAAATGCATAATCCCGTGCCATATAGGAGGCATGCGTTAATTCAATTTTTCAGTTTATTACTTCATATATTATTTATTTGAACTTTTGTTTCAACAATGAGCATGCACGAGCATTTGCTGATATGTCAATTGCTTTATTTGTTTTACCGCAGCCCCAATAATGCCACAAAACGTTGAAGTGCATGCAGGTCAGCATGGCGGAGTTTGGACAGTGACTTGGGCTGATGAATCTGAATGTCAAATGCAAGAGAATCATGCATACCTTGTAACGGTTTACGATGATCAAAGACAACCGATGTTTAACAAAACGACGAAAACCAAGAATATTGAACTTATGCAGATAGATGCTTGCACCTATCACCACGTTGGCGTAACGGTTGTTGGAAAATTAAGCAACAGTACCCAGTCTCAGCTTATCCGTTTCGGCCAACCTCCAGGTGAGTTATGCGTCCGTGGGCGCTGAACGGTGTTAAACATAGGACAATTTTTTGAAGCAGTCAAACAAAGGGATACGGAATTCATGTCATGAAAACGTCTGTAATCTTAAAACCCGTTGAAATAAATTTGCCTCACCGAGTAAATGATTCGAATCTGAGGGAGGCTTGGTTTATAATGTGTTGTATTTCCTTTCTAAGAAACGTAAAACTTTCGGAGAAGGAACTGTTTGCTGGGGTATCATGGAATCTTCTCTACGTATTAGCCAAAGTTTGACACTACCAAGCTCATGTGAAATGGATTTGATATTCTATATTAGTGACACAAAACGTTGTTAATCTCCGTTGTGCTGGAACATTAGTTTCGCGTCGACTGATCTAAAATTTACTATTTCATAAGTAAATTTCATTAGATTTGTATTGAAAGATGTATTGAAAAGTGAACACACCGGATAAATCTTGTCTGTGAATTACGTATCACAGACTGGCTGAAATGGCCGGTGAAAATTCAGAATAGTTGAAAGTAATTCAGCATGGTAAGTTATTCATACATCACATCCTTCGCGTTAAACTGTTCTTAAAATGTAACGTGGTTCAATTGAGTGCTATTTATCTAAGCGATGAGTTATTTACTAAATGAACCTGTACAAACCTATGGGTACTTGACTAAAGTTTTGATCCTCCATGCTTTTTCCGATAACTATCCGTATCTTGTAGTTGCCGTCAATTTACCCAATATTCAGACCACTCAGTTGATAAAAAGACACTGAAGTCCTTCAAACAACCTTTTCCTGTTAGACATTCCATTTTTTACCACACTATTCTGGATAAATGCGTAATCCCGTGCCATATAGGAGGCATGCGTTAATTCAATTTTTCAGTTTATTACTTCATATATTATTTATTTGAACTTTTGTTTCAACAATGAGCATGCACGAGCATTTGCTGATATGTCAATTGCTTTATTTGTTTTACCGCAGCCCCAATAATGCCACAAAACGTTGAAGTGCATGCAGGTCAGCATGGCGGAGTTTGGACAGTGACTTGGGCTGATGAATCTGAATGTCAAATGCAAGAGAATCATGCATACCTTGTAACGGTTTACAATGATCAAAGACAACCGATGTTTAACAAAACGACGAAAACCAAGAATATTGAACTTATGCAGATAGATGCTTGCATCTATCACCACGTTGGCGTAACGGTTGTTGGAAAATTAAGCAACAGTACCCAGTCTCAGCTTATCCGCTTCGGCCAACCTCCAGGTGAATTATGCGTCCGTGGGCGCTGTACGGTGTTAAACATAGGACAATTTTTTGAAGCAGTCAAACAAAGGGATACGGAATTCATGTCATGAAAACGTCTGTAATCTCAAAACCGGTTGAAATAAATTTGCCTCACCGAGTAAATGATTCGAATCTGAGGGATGCTTGGTTTATAATGTGTTGTATTTGCTTTCTAAGAAACGTAAAACTTTCGGAGAAGGAACTGTTTGCTGGGGTATCATGGAATCTTCTCTACGTATTAGCCAAAGTTTGACACTACCAAGCTCATGTGAAATGGATTTGATATTCTATATTAGTGACACAAAACGTTGTTAATCTCCGTTGTGCTGAAACATTAGTTTCGCGTCGACTGATCTAAAATTTACTATTTCATAAGTAAATTTCATTAGATTTGTATTGAAAGATGTATTGAAAAGTGAACACACCGGATAAATCTTGTCTGTGAATTACGTATCACAGACTGGCTGAAATGGCCGGTGAAAATTCAGAATAGTTGAAAGTAATTTAGCCTGGCAAGTTTTTCATACATCACATCCTTCGCGTTAAACTGTTCTTAAAATGTAACGTGGTTCAATTGAGTGCTACTTATCTAAGTGATGAGTTATTTACTAAATGACCTTGTACAAACCTATGGGTACTTGACTAAAGTTTTGATCCTCCATGCTTTTTCCGATAACTATCCGTATCTTGTAGTTGCCGTCAATTTACCTAATATTCAGACCACTCAGTTGATAAAAAGACACTGAAGTCCTTCAAACAACCTTTTCCTGTTAGACATTCCATTTTTTACCACCTTATTCTGGATAAATGCGTAATCCCGTGCCATATAGGAGGCATGCGTAAATTCAATTTTTCAGTTTATTTCTTCATATATTATTCATTTGGACTTTTGTTTCAACAATGAGCATGCACGAGCATTTGCTGATATGTCAATTGCTTTATTTGTTTTACTGCAGCCCCAATAATGCCACAAAACGTTGAAGTGCATGCAGGTCAGCATGGCGGAGTTTGGACAGTGACTTGGGCTGATGAATCTGAATGTCAAATGCAAGAGAATCATGCATACCTTGTAACGGTTTACGATGATCAAAGACAACCGATGTTTAACAAAACGACGAAAACCAAGAATATTGAACTTATGCAGATAGATGCTTGCACCTATCACCACGTTGGCGTAACGGTTGTTGGAAAATTAAGCAACAGTACCCAGTCTCAGCTTATCCGCTTCGGCCAACCTCCAGGTGAATTATGCGTCCGTGGGCGCTGTATGGTGCTAAACATACGACAATTTTTTGAAGCAGTCAAACAAAGGGATACGGAATTCATGTCATGAAAACGTCTGTAATCTTAAAACCGGTTGAAATAAATTTGCCTCACCGAGTAAATGATTCGAATCTGAGGGATGCTTGGTTTATAATGTGTTGTATTTCCTTTCTAAGAAACGTAAAACTTTCGGAGAAGGAACTGTTTGCTGGGGTATCATGGAATCTCCTCTACGTATTAGCCAAAGTTTGACACTACCAAGCTCATGTGAAATGGATTTGATGTTCTATATTAGTGACACAAAACGTTGTTAATCTCCGTTGTGCTGAAACATTAGTTTCGCGTCGACTGATCTAAAATTTACTATTTCATAAGTAAATTTCATTAGATTTGTATTGAAAGATGTATTGAAAAGTGAACACACCGGATAAATCATGTCTGTGAATTACGTATCACTGACTGTCTGAAATGGCCGGTGAAAATTCAGAATAGTTGAAAGTAATTCAGCATGGTAAGTTATTCATACATCACATCCTTCGCGTTAAACTGTTCTTAAAATGTAACGTGGTTCAATTGAGTGCTATTTATCTAAGCGATGAGTTATTTACTAAATGAACCTGTACAAACCTATGGGTACTTGACTAAAGTTTTGATCCTCCATGCTTTTTCCGATAACTATCCGCCTCTTGTAGTTGACGTCAATTTACCCAATATTCAGACCACTCAGTTGATAAAAACACACGGAAGTCCTTCAAACAACCTTTTCCTGTTAGACATTCCATTTTTTACCACACTATTCTGGATAAATGCGTAATCCCGTGCCATATAGGAGGCATGCGTTAATTCAATTTTTCAGTTTATTACTTCATATATTATTTATTTGGACTTTTGTTTCAACAATGAGCATGCACG